>PVJN01006426.1:0-20868 GCA_004026805.1 Lasiurus borealis
AGTTGCGGGGGATCAGACCTGCAGGGGCGGGCAGTTGGGGGAGGACAGGACAACAGGGGAAGGCAGTTGAGGGGGACCAGGCTAGCAGGGGAGGGCAGTTGGGTGGGACCATGTGTGCATGGAAGGATAGTTGGAGAGACCCAGGCCTGCAGGGGAGGTCATTTTTGAGGGGGAGGGAGACCAGGACAGCAGGGGTGGATAGTTGGGTAGAACCAGGCCTGCAGAGGAGGGCAGTTGTGGGAAGGACCCCAGCCTGTAGGGATCAGGCCAGCAGGGGAAGAAAGTTACAAGTTTCTGGGGCAGCAGGGGAGGGCAGCTATGTGCAACCAGGCCTGCAGGGGAGGACAGTTAGGGGCAATTGGGCAGCCAGGGAGTAGTTAGGCATCAATTAGTCTGGCAGGGAAGTAGTTAGGGATTAATCCGGCTGGTAGGCAGAAGCATTTAGGGGCAATCAAGAAGGCAGGCAGGTGAACAATTGGGAACCAGCAGTTCTGAATTGTGAGAGGGATGTCCCAGATTGGAGAGGGGGAAGGCTTAGGGCCACTCACCTCCATGAATGAATTTCGTGCATCAGGCCTCTAATATGTATGTATGTGTGTGTGTGTGTGTGTGTGTGTGTATGTTTGTTTTATTCAGATTTTACAAAGTAATATTTACTTATCTCCCATAAGACAAAGAGTAGTGATAAGGCCTATAAAAATAGAATACGGTTTTCTTGCTCTATATAAACTTCTTCAAACTCTCAATAGTTCATTGGAATTAATATTGTATCTCATCCCTGCACCTTATTCCACCTCTTTCAAAATTACATAGTTAATAAATCTCAACCTTTTTATATTCTATGGTAATATTTTTTTATATAAGATAATTGTGATTTTTGTTTTTATAGCTTTACTTGTAAACTTTTGTGGAGAAAAATTCATAAAAATAAAGGCTATACCTCCTTCCTGAAAGGTGGAATTTTTATATAGATTAATTACATGTTTGCATGATATATCATTAAAAATTTGCTGTTGTTAGAAGAAAGTACCTAATTTTGGTTGATTTATATTTAACATTATACTATTAAGATAAACAGGTATTTAATTAAACTGCCTTTATTTTATTTAAATAATTTTCATTATTTTAAAATAGCAGAGAAGCCAATAACACATCTATATTGGTTTTAGTTAGCAAATTTGATGTATTACAATTAACTAACACTAGCTATATATTGCTTGATTTTTTGTGAACAATTTTATATGTTCTCTTTAAATTTCATTAAACCAAAGCATGCTCAAAGTGGTTAAGTGCTAGCCAGTCACTTAGCTAATTGTTTATTAAATCCATCAATCTTTTAAACATCCAAATTTTTCACCTCAATTAAAGTAAAGGTTCTTTGAATCGTTTTGTGGATTTTCTGGCAATGAGCTTGCAGAGAATATCCTAATTGGATCTGCTTAGTATTGCTTTTTGTGGGATTGTCCAGTCTTCATTCCAAATGCTTAATTTTCTCAAGCAGATAAGCTCCAATCCATGGGAACTGACCAATTAACTGGTACTAAAACTTAGAAATATGTGCCTCTGTGAGAATTACTCATGAAAATCAGAAGTTACTGTAAGATTCTCTCTACTTCCTTAATTTACTTTAGCACATTAAGGCAACCAAATCAGTAGTGAGTGAATTTCTCTGTAAACTATTCTAGGTAATTTTGACATTTTTGAAAACTTAAAGTGATGGTTTCAAAAATTCTTAACTCTCCTTTCTAAATTCACAGAAGTTTGCAGCATCAAAATTCCAAATATATTTGGCACAGACTGTTGGCAATGTGCTACAAAGAATGAGTGTATGATCTTAAGTTTACAAGTGACCCTTAAAAAGTATGGGATTAAAGATACTGACCACCCATGCATTAGAAAATTTACAAACAACTTTTGACCCCCTGAGAACTTAGACTACTGTTGACAATAAGTCTTACCAATAACATAAAAAGCCAATTAGCTCAGATTTTGTATGTAATATGTATTATATACTGTATTATTACAATAAAGGAAGATAGAGAAAATGAAATGGTATTAGGGAAATTATAAGGAAAAAAATGCATTTAGAACATCTATACTAAAAAACCCTAGGTGGCCCTCACACTTGATGTCATCACAAGATGGTCACACAGATGGCCACCACAAAGATGGACACCACAAGATGGCCATGTGCAGGAGGCGGCTGATTAATGTCTCTCTCTCATCGATGTGTATGACTTTCTACCCCTCTCCCTTCCTCTCTGTAGAAAATCAATTATATATATTTATATATATATGGCCATGAACACAGGAGAAGTGGGGGCCTGGTGGCTACTCTGCATGGTGATGGCTGGGGATCCCACAGCACTGCATTGTGTGGAGGAGGCTGGTCCAGGCATCTCTACTGCCTCACATGGAGGAGATGGGTCCCAGTGAAGGAGTCAGGTCCCAGCAGGGGAGGGCAGTTATGGGCAATCAGGCTAATGGGGACCAGTTAGGAGACGATCAGGCTGGCAGGCCAAAGGAGTTAGGGGCAATCAGGCAGGCAGGTAAGTGAGCAGTTAGGAGCCAATGGTCCCAGATTGTGAGAGGGATGTCCGATTGCTGGTTTAGGCCCAATCACTGCAGGATCAGGCATAAACCAGCAGTAAGACATCTCCCGAGGTATCCCAGATTAGAGAGGGTGCAAGCCGGGCTGAGGGACACGCCCCCCCCATGAACAAATTTCACACATGGGGCCACTAGTTGTGCTATAATTATCAAAACTATAAATTTACTTAATCTGTTTACAAAATAAATCACCTTTCTGAGAGTGCCTATATCAATACAGTGGTACCTCAAGATATGATTTTAATTCATTCTGTAACCTTGAGGCATGGGAAACTATGAGATCCTCGAGTCGCAGTAAACTGGTGGATCATGTGCAGCAGGCCGATCCGCACGATTACTCCTATCTCAAATGTTGCTCATATTTCAAAGCAAAAATCGCTCGCTCGACGGCTCATATCTCAAAAATCTCATATGTTAGGGCACTCGTATCTCGAGGTACCACTGTATTGTCTTATATAATACAAAACACTGTAGATGCTATACATTTACTAATATAACAAAAAGGTAATATGAAAAAGAAATGAAGCAGCAATATAACTTTTATGGTAGCCTAATGTAATAGATAAGATTTTTTTCTGGTAGCCCAGCCTATACACTAACAAATAATTTTTTATACAATTTTATGACATACAGTATTATAGTTATATTCATAATACAATATTAGAAATATTGTTATAGTCACTTACCTGTGATGATAGGATGATATGGACTTACTTTAATTATGAGAGACAGGCATACTGAAATTTTCTAAAATGAAATGTATAAGATAATAAGAAAACACATTTTTAAATTTTATGTAAAACTAGAGGCCTGGTGCACAACATTTTTGTGTAGGTATGGTCCCTAGGACTGGCCAGTGATTGAAACATGAGCGTCTGGCATAGCAGGGCAGGTCTCAGCTGACTTTTGGGCCTTGGGCAGCACCTGGGCCCCTACATGCCCCCCTCTGCTGAGTCATGGCACCCGAGTTCCCACGCAGAGATGTGGTGAATACAGCTGGACATTGTGGGCTAGGGTGCAGTGTGGGCCTCTGTGCATGCAGTGATGTCACCTGCCTACAGCACGCTCTATCCCAGCCTTGCAAACCAGCTCCTGTGCAAACCTATGAAGAGCACGACTGGCTCTTACAGACCTGGGGCTGTGGCCTGGCTCACCCAGAAGACACCATGCATTAGGGTGCAGGCCAGGCTCCTTGTGCGTCCCTGGCAACTGAGCATAGGGGCTTCTTAAGCACATGAGCCCTGGTGTCCTGGGTGAGGGTAGAATGGGGAGTGAGAGTGAGCTTGGCAGACACTCCACATTCTCACTGCACCTCTGTTCCTGTCATCCCCACCCCCAGGTAGCCAGTGAGAGGTTGCACACATTGCCAACACCCACTATGGTGGCCAGTGCATGTCAGAGTGAATGGTTGAACTCCCAGTTGAACTCCAGATTGAGGGACAATTTGCATATTAGGCTTTTATTATATAGATATCATTCATCTTATTCCTATGTAAGGATAAGCTAGCTAGCCACTTCAATATAAGTCTTGAACCTGGTGTTCTACACAATGAGCACTTAGGCAATGATGATGATGATGGCACAAAAATGCTTTAAATGAAGAAGCTCACATTCATACACCACAGATAAGTTTATTAACTGCATAGCATAATGACTACTTTCTGTCCATTAAGTGGAAGTGGATCACCATAAAGATCTTCATCCTCTTTGTCTTCACACGAAAAGGTAGAAGAGGAGGAGAAAGAGGTGGGTTGGTCTTGCTGCCTGGGATTGGCAGATGTAAAAGAGGTGGAGAAGGAGCAAAGGGAGGCAGGAGAGTCAGGCACACTTGGTACAATTATATGGATATTACATTATAATTCTGCCTGATGTTTATGACTTTTCACTTCTCTAAAATTGTTTCTATGTGATACCAACCCTTTCCCACTATTTGATTTAGTTTCAGTGCTGGTATTATCAATTCTTCTTAGCATATATGGTAATGTTCCACCCCCATTTCTTCATGGTAAAATTGGCTAGATGTGAAATGTCTTTTCACTAATAAACAGAGTACGTGGGTTCCCATTCAGAGCACCCCAATCCTACCATGTTCATGCATGCCTCTTCCTTCATGTTCTTTATATATCCATATTCTCTAGACACCTAATATTTAGCACTT
Source organism: Lasiurus borealis (assembly GCA_004026805.1). Lineage (NCBI taxonomy): Eukaryota > Metazoa > Chordata > Mammalia > Chiroptera > Vespertilionidae > Lasiurus > Lasiurus borealis. The sequence continues at coordinate 4,769 of PVJN01006426.1, forward strand.
CTAAAGTCAACTTACACTGTGATCAGAACAAAAACAACGTAGGATTCTTTGTCAACCACAGGTCCTTCCACCTCTGTACTTAATTGAAAAATATTATTATTGTATACAATGCTATTACTTACCTCCTCATTTAACAGAAAACATCTTAATTTATTGTTCTCTTCCTTTATAATTTTTTTTCCCTGTAACCAGGCCTCTCTCATCTATGCAAGATGTCTTCCCTTTCTGTCCCTTTAATGTGCTGTGCATTTCTCTATCATTGTGCCCTCAGAGCTAAACTGCCTTTTTGTTTCATAACTGCCTCGCCCATCATGCATTGAGCTTGATAAGAATAGAGACCGTCCTCTTCTTCTGCTTCAGAGCAACCATGTCTTCTCTTTCTCTACTTTGGAGGAGTAATTGGCTCATACCAATGCTCACTCTGACTCTATAAATCCTATTGAAAGTAAAATGTGATGGAAGAAATAATCTTTGCCTATGTTTAATCCATATAATTTTGCAATAAGTACTTGATCATACCAAATGAACTTCCAAGAACAGACCTATAGACCAATGGAACAGAACAGAGAACTCAGAAATTGACCCAAGCCACTATGCTCAATTAATATTTGACAGAGGCATGAACATACAATGGAGTAAAAATAGTCTCTTCAATAAATGGTGCTGGAAAAATTGGACAAATACATGCAAAAATATGAAACTAGACCACCAACTTAAAACATATACACAAACAAACTGAAAATGGGTAAAGGACTTAAACATAAGACAGGAAACCATAAAAATGCTAGACGAATCCAAAGGCAGCAAAATCTCAGACATATTCCAAAGCAAAATCTTCACAGATACAGCTTCTAGGGCAATGGAAGCTAAAGAGAAAATAAACAAATGGGACTACACCTCACACATTTCACATTTTGTAATTTTATAATATCTCCACTGCAGAGAAAGGGTGGAGGAAGAAAAAATATTAAACCATCAACACAAAGGCACAGCACCCATCTTTCAGAATGATGGTGTAAACAACCACTATGTTCAAAGTGGTTAATGAAAAAAAATCTATACAGACATCATTCAGTATATTTCATACTGCTAGCAATGACAAAATATAAGATTTATTGTAGATGCTCTAATAGGAAAAATTTTCAGTATCTTACTGTTGGCCTGGCACATTTATTATAAATTCTTCTCGGTTTCTCCTGATTTGGTGTTGTGCCCTCTGTAGAGATTGACTTTGTAAATACCCCTTTCTCTGAGTGAGCATGCTCTGATTAAGCCTGTCTCCTTCAGTTCAAGAAACTTTCAGGATCAGAAAAGGCTCCCCTCTTATATTTGCAAAAGGGATATACTAAGTGGAGAGTTTTACAGAAGTCAAGAGATTTCTGGGAGTTAATTTTCTATCCTGTCATTTGAGCCAGTGTTTCCACTTCTAGGGATATATCCTAAGGAACCTGAAACTCCAATCAGAAAGAATACATGCACCTCTATATTCTTAGCAGCACTATTTAAAGAGCTAAGATCTGGAAACAACCCAAGTGACCATCACTAAATGAGTGGATAAAAAACCTGTGATACATTTACACCATGGAAAAGCTCACATACTATGCAACTGTAAAAAAAGAAGGATCTCTTATCCTTTGAGACAGCATGGATAAACCTGGAGAGTATTATGCTAAGTGAAACAAGTCAGTCAGAAAAAGAAAAGCATCGCATGATTTCACTCATTTGTGAAATCTATGCACAAAATAAAGTGATGAACAAGATAGATCCAGAGATACAAAAGCATGGAATAGACCGTGGAATCTCAGAGGGAAGATGGGGTAGTGGGGAGTGGGGGCAGAGATTAACAGGAGAATTTATATGCATGTATGCATAGCCCATGGACACAGACAATAGTGTGGTGAATATTTGGGGAAGGAAGTCCAGGGTGTAGGGGGTCAATAGAAAAAAAAGGGGGGGGCATCTGTAACACTTTCATCAATGAAAATAAATTTTAAAAAATAAAAAAGAAGAGCCTATGAGGGCGGCTTTCTCTAGCTCTAAGATAAGGTGCCTCATGCATTAAAAATACCCCTCTGGCTGCAGGTGATCCTTCTACTATTGATGCTTATTACCATGTTTCCTAATAAAATTTTCAGGTTTTAGCCTCCATGCTGAAGTGGGCTCTTCCAAATGCTGGAAGTTGGATGCAGTGGTGTGCTGGTAAATTTTAACAAGGAGCTCTCCTGGGAATGAAAAGGATCTGGTTTGTAGTCTTCACTGATGGCCATGGTGTAAATACTGCTACCATGTCTGGTTTTAAGCTGCTGACTTGCTGTTATGGAGCTGGATCAGGCTCACAAATGGCAATTTTTTTTTATCAAGACTTTAATCAAAACCTAGAATGTCAGAGTAAAATCATATAATATTTTTAACTTAATAGTTGAAATACATTTTAAACATCCCAAATATAATAAATTGCATTTAAGAAGAAAACAAATATCCTCATCCTTTACAATACATAAATAAAAAATCAATTACCATTTAAATTAATGAATACAATACATGTGCATAAAATATATTGAAATGCAACATGTAAAGTGTCATTACTAAATCTAGAAATATAGGTCATATAGCAACTGAGTAACTTAGCTCCGGTAAAGGACATTGAGGGATTTGTCCTATACTATGAAGTATCTGCAATAGGTAAGGTTCTGAGATATTTGTTAGGTGCTTTGACAGTGACAATAAGAGTAATAAAAGGGACCCAGGAATCTGTATAAGTAAAAGTAGTAACAGGTAACATTATCAGGTACTATCTATACCCTAACTCATTTCGTCCTCACACAAATCAATAATGTAAACTATGGTTGCCCCCTTTTAAACACAAAGGTGTATGTTAAAATGAAATTAAATAACTTGTCTAAATTCACACAGCCAAAAAATGGCTGCATAACACACTTCTAAAACTACTTGGTACTATACCGAAATGTGATAGACCTAGATTAAATTATTCAGGATTAGATTTAAAAAGTAACAAACATTGGGGTGGAGTATTCAACAAAAGAATACAACTAAGGAAATATTTTAAATGTTTTGAAGCACAGTTGTTGATTTTGAGAAAAATAATCAGGGTATAAACACTTTAACAGTTGATAGCTCAATTTTGAAAATGAAATGGATTTTAATAAATACTGCTTTTATAATTATTCAGGGTGTGTATACATTTTTGGGACATCTATAGATATAACTACAAATTACTTGTTGCTGATAACTTCTCTTTTTGTATGAAATGATTTTTCTTAATTACACAGTTTATTTCAGTGATTATACAACTTTTAAACATTAATTAATATATTTATTACCTGTTATACAATGGGATTGGCACACAGTGAAGTATTAGATTGTCTAATATTATGATTTTATATGCTAAAGAAAATTAAGTTCATTTAGAAATTACAGAGTAATTTATTTACATCAAAAATTAGAAGCAGAGACAAAATATTACATTTGTTTTTTACATTTTAATAGTTAAATAAAATATTGGCATATTAAACCAGTGTATGACAGGAAAATGGAAAATAATACATGTATTTTTGTGGCATCTATTTTATTAAAGGTGGGAGAATTTAGGAGGTGTTAAGACCCACAAAATCAATTTATTTAAAGTTTACATTCAGGTAGTTTTTAGAATATTTGCATAGTCAATTAAGGTGCAGCACAATAGAATTTTGGGATATTTATTCATCCCTAAAATAAGCCACATGCCCATTAGCAGTCCACTGTCATCTGCCTGTCCTAGGCAACAAGCAATCTACTTTTTATCCTTATAAATGTGCCTCTATTGTACATTTCTACCCCTTCAGTCTTAGAAATAGGACCTCTTTCTTGAACATTACATTTCAGATAAATGGCTCCCAACTCCTTAAGAAAGATATCCCTGAATTGTAAAACTAGGAGGATGCTGGGAGATTTACCTTCCAAAGTGGCAGAGAAAGAATTTACAACTGATAGTTCTCTAAAGTAAATGCTAGAAGAAAAGGGAAATCTTGGAATAGAGTAAGGAAGAAATCTATCTCAAGTATAATCAAGCTGAGGAGAGCATTAGGGCTATATCTATCAATATAGATACACACAGGCATACACATCTATATTAATCCTATCTAATAAAATAATAATATGCAAATTGACTATCACTTCAACACAGAAGATTACTGCCTCTATGTGGTCAAAGATGGTCACCACCATGTGGACACAAGTTGGCTGCCACAAGATGGCCTACAAAGGAGGGCAGTTTTGGGCAATCAGGCCTGCAGTGCAGGGCAGTTGGAGGGGACCAGGCCTGCAGGGGAGGGCAATTGGGGGTGACCAGATCTACACAGGAGAACAGTTAAGGGGCACCAAGCCTGCAGGAGAGGGCATTTAGGGGGAGACCAGGCCAGCAGGGGAGGGCAGTTAGGGATGACCAGGATGACAAGGGAGGACAGTTAGGGGCAATTGGGCTGGCAGGCGAGCAGTTAGACATCAATCAGGCTGGCAGGGGAGTGGTTATGTGGTGATCAGGCTACAGGCAGAAGAGGTTAGGGCCAATCAGGCAGTCAGGTGGGCAAATGGTTGGAAGCCAGCAGTCCTGGATTGTGAGAGGGATCTCAGATTAGAGAGGGTAAGCTGAGAGATACACCCCTACACATTAATTTTGTGCACCAGGACTCTAGTTTATACTAATAAAAGGGTAATATGCTAATTAATTCAGGAGACCTTCTAGGCATCCTTCTAGACAAAGCCATGGTGACAGGGCTGAGGCAGAGGTGGTTAGAGGAGAGCAGGCTGATGGGGGGTGGGCAATTGGGAGAAAGCAGGCTGGCAGGAGAGAGTTGGGGGCAAGCAGGCCAGCAGTAGGGAATTGGGGGCAATCAGGCCAGTAGGGGTGGCCATTGTAGGTAATCAGGCTGGGAGGGGGCAGTTAGGAGTGATCAGACAAGAAGGGGGGGGTGCAGTTGTGGGCAATCAGGCCAGCAGGCAAAGTGGTTAGGAGTGATCAGGAAGTCAGGCAGATGAGTAGTTAGAAGCCATTAGTCCCACAGGGATCAGGCCTAAACCAGCAGTTGTACATCCCCTGAGGGGTTCCAGATTGGAAAGGGTGCAGGCTAGGCTGAGGGACACCCACCCTGTGCACAAATTTCTTGCATGAGACCACTAGTACTATATAATAAAATGTGTATATGTGACATAATATAAAAAAAAAATACCTTTTCCATGGCAAATTCAGGACTATCCAGCTTAATCTCATGGTTCTTATAACTGTCATTAGAGGCCTGGTACATGAAATTCATGTACTGGAGGAGGGTCCCTCTGCCTGGGCTGCACCCTCTCCCAGTCCAGGATCCATATGCAAATTGACCATCACTCCAAGACACAAGATGGCTGCCTACCTGTGGTTAAAGATGGATGTTCCCATGTGGACACAAGATGGCCACCACAAAATGGCCAGCAGGGGAGGGCAGTTGTGGGCAGTTGGAAGAGACCAGACTAGCAAGGGAGGGTGATTAGGAGGACCTAGGCCTGCACTGGAGGGCAGTTGTGGGTGACCAGGCAAGCAGGGAGGACAGTTAGGGGTGACTGTGCTGGTAGAGGAGGAAGGTGGGGAAGACCAGGTTAGCAGAGGAGAGCAGTTGGAGGCAGGCTTGCAGGAAAGAGCAGTAGGGGGGAACTAGGCCTGCAGGGGAGGGCAGTTGGGGGGGACCAGGCCTGCAGAGAAGGACAGTTATGGGTGACCAAACTTGTTGGGAAGGGCAATTAGGGGAGACCAGGCCAACAGGGGAGGGCAGTTGGGAGTAACCAGGCTGGCTTGGGAGGACAGATTTGGGGTACTAGGCCTACAGGGCAGAACACTGCAGGGGTAGGCAGTTGTGGGGGAACCAGGCCTGCAGAGGAAGGCAGTTGGGGGGGGGGCAGGCCTGCAGGGGAGAGCAGTTAGGGGCAATCAGGCTGGCTAGGAAGCAGTTAGGTATTGATCAAATTGTCAGTGGAGTGGTTAGGGGGTGATCAGGCAGAGGCAGGGGAGCAGTTAGGAGCCAGCAGCCCTGGATTGTGAGAGGGCTGTCTGACCACCCGTTTAGGCCCGATCCCAGTAGAATTGGGCCTAAACAGGTAGTCGGACATCCCTTGAGGGACCCCAGATTGGAGAGGGTGCAGGCTGAGTTGAGGGACACCCCACTCCACCCATCTCCCATGCAAGTATTTTGTGCACCATGCATTTAATATATATATATACACATATATTCAAATTTGTAGCTCCCTCCCTGCTACAGACTGAATGCTTGTGTCCTCTCAAAATTCATGTGTTAAAATACACTCTCTAATGTGATGGCATTAGGTTGTGGGGCCTTTAGGAGGTGCTTAGTGGATGAGAGTGGAGCCCTTTTGAATAAGATTAGTGCTTTAACAGAGACCCCACAGAGACCCCTCATGCTTTCTGCCATGTGAGATTACAGTGAGAAAACAGCTGTCAATGAGGAAACAGAGTCTCAGAAGACACGAAAACTGCTGGCACCATAAATTTGGGCTTTGCAACTGTGAGCAATAAATGTTTGTTGTTTATAACCTATCCAGTATATAGTATTTTTGTTATAGCCATCCTAATAAATGAAGACACTCCTTTTTTACATTATGTTAGATATACACAATTTTCCCCACTTGATTTTAAAATAATAGTAAATGTAGCTCACTTCGTAGTAACATATAGAGATAGAATTTATCATTTTTTTAAGTTGAAATAGTATTTGCATGTACTCTGCTATGTGAATATAATATATGAGAGGTTCGATGCATGAAGATTCATGCAAGAATGGGCCTTCCTTCCACTGGCTGCTGGAACTGTTTTGGCTCCAATTTTTGCCTTCGCTCTGGCCTGGAGCCGCCTTTCTGCCTTCCCATGCCACCCCTGGCCACTTTGTGCCTGCATATGAAAATTAACCTTCCATCTTAGCTGGGTTAATTTGCATATTCATTCCTCATTGGCTGGTGGGCATCATGAAGGTGCTGTCAATTTGCATCTTTCTCTTTTATTAGTGTAGATTATATTTTATCAGTTCTCCTGCTAATGGATATTTGGTCATTATGATGGGAGAGTGTTATAATCACAATATTTTTGAGAATGTATGTTTTATTGAACTATATGAAGAGGAAACTGGCAGTAAAAATGACAAAACTCTTACTCTTTGAGATAGCATAGAGGGACATAAAGAGTATCATGGTAAGTCACTCAGAGAAAGATAAGTATCACATGATTGCACTGATATGTGGAATCTAAGTAATAAAATAAACTGATGAATGGAGTGGATCCAGAGAAGTGGAATCATGGAACAGAGTACAGAATCTCAGAGGGAAGGTGGGAGTGGAAGTAGGGGTGGGGTGGGTGAGTAGAAGGTTATCAACCAAAGACCTTGTATGCATATATGCATAACCCATGGACAGAGTTAATAGGGTGCTGAAGGCCTAGGACAAGGGAGTGTAGCGGGGGTTGGAGGGGATCAATGTAACACTTTGGGGAAAAAGGGAGACATATGTAATACTTTTAAAATAATGAATTATTAAACTGAATCAAACAATATTTCTAATAATAATTCAAAAAAGAGGAAAGTGGGCTAAATCAGTTCTCTCATTTTTATCATCTAGAAGTGTTTTTTCTATAGTTTTTCCCAAGTGTTAAAAATATTCATCCCACCCCAACTTATTTCTAGTCTCTCTTTTTATTTGCTCCTATTGAATCTGTCAGTTTAATTTAGATTTACTTTCAGGACTCCCTCTCAGGTCAGGGTTTTGCACTTTCTGGACAAAGGGAGTTATAGTAAATTCATTTTGATAGTGCCTACTGTGGTCCTGATGCATCCTAGAAAACTCCCTCCCCATTTTATGTGCTGCTCTCAAATTAGCTTGCTGAGATTTCTGCTGAGTAGTTTGTGGTATTGGGTTTCTCTGCACCTTTTGAAGTTACTTTGCTATTCTCTGAGGTTTTCTTTGAATTATAAGAACAACAGACACATGTCTACTACTCTGATAATTATTTTCTTGGTATGGCACTTAAATTTTTTCAAACTATTTAAGTTCTTAATATTTTGAAAAATATCTCAGTTAATTTCACTTTTGCAATCCTAATGGCCCTAATTCTATATCACATAGTTTAAGATATCTGCCATCCATGTCAAAAGGAGTTTGTATATGGTAGAGCCAGAATGGAATGCAGTTCCAACTTGAAGCCAAAAGTATAGTCCACACCATCATAGCTTACTGGGAGGCTGGATAAAAACAATTCTATGAATCAGATAGTTTCTCCATGTTTTTAAGACTTAAGGGAAATAGTTCAAGAATATCCTAAACCAGTAATATTCATTATCCGAAGTTGTAGTTCCAAAAACTCAACAAGTATATGAGTGACAGAGCAAGTCACTGTCACCATTGAGAAGAGATGATGTATTAAGTCTCCTGTCTCCTCATCTAGAATTCTATCTAATAATTAAATTGAAAAATTCCCAGAAGGAAAGAATGAATTCTCTGCTCTTTTACCTCATTAAAACATTGTTCTTTTAAGTGAAAAAAAAAAAGCCAATTGCCTTTAGGAAAAACTGCCTTCTGAATTTGAAAATACTCTTTCACTCTTCACTACCTGACATAATATATAGAATATAAAAATATGTGAATCTCACTGGCTTATTCATTAGTTTGCAGTAATAATGAAGTGAAAGTAAATGTCCTATTTCTAAGTACCCCCTGGTAGGTTCTGGTGTCAAGGGGCTTATGCAAATTTTCTCACTGTCAGAAAATCATAGACTATTATGAAGCTTTCATTATTCTGGTATTTTATCTATTCACTTCTGATGCTAATTCCTTGAGCCAGAAGGCAACATTTTCCAATATAAATGATTGCATGTAAAATAAAAAAATAAAAGTTATATAATATGCTTTGATAAAATTTTGGGTCATGTATGTATCAACAAACCTGCTATACTGAGGGACAGTGTACTGGCTGACATGGCATAACTTTTAAAGTGTATACCCATATTGCTGTCATTTGTAACTATAGTAATTTTGGTCCAAACAAGAAATAGAAATCACATAGTGGTTAAACAGTGGAAGTTTAAAATAAGAATGATTAGCTTTAAGAAAAGAATAACTGTAAGAACTAAGAAAATTCTATATGGTACTCTAAGACAAAGGAAAGTACTTAAGCAAGATTAATGGTAAGGTTTCTGATCTGATTGAAAATAATAGAGTACATTAAAGATGGGAAGCAATAAATATAAACTAATGACTGACAAAGTAACTAAACAAATAGCTAGGTCACATGAATAACAAATAAAAAGATGATGAGGCCATAACAGACTTGGAAAACACTTTTATTTTTTATTTATTTATTTTTTAATACATTTTATTGATTTTTCACAGAGAGGAAGGAAGAGGGATAGAAAGTCAGAAACATCGATGAGAGAGAGACATAGATCAGCCGCCTTCTACACAACTCCTACTGGGGATGTGCCCACAGCCAATGTCCGTGCCCTTGACTGGAATTGGACCTGGGACCTTTCAGTCTGCAGGCCTATGCTCTATCCACTAAGCCAAACTAGTTTCAGCTGGAAAAATCTTTTAAATAAGTTAATGGTAATCATTGTGCATTTGTGGTTCTTTTCTTTTTTAATATGCATGCTGCTTAATACATAATCTAAAGTATTTCATATTCTATATTATTTTGCACCACAGCTCAGACATTTTTCCCACTACTATGTATAATTAATGATTAATGATAATAAACACAGGTAAATTCAGAGAAAATATTAATACACACACATACACATACACACACACACACACACACACACACACACACACACAAACACGAGGGTTAGAGAATACTCATAGTATAATGACTTAATTAATTTTGCCTGAGGTGAAAGTATAAATTTTAGTTAAGAGTTAAGCTTTAGAATCATACATTGTAAGTTGAACTTCTACATTTTCACTAATACCTTTGTGGTTTGGGTGAGTTAACTAAGTTCTCTATGCCTCAAATTACTGAATTAAAAAGTAAAAGAAAATACTAAAATCTACCTTACAAAGTGAGATGTAACCAATTTAATTGATAGTTATAAATATATAGAACAAAGCAGAAAAAATAATATTCAACAAACATGACTATGATTACAACTATCAGTACTACGGATTGACCCAGGAGAACTGGTTTATGAACTTGGAGTGATTTGAAGAAAACAGTGAGTATAATATTCTAGTCATTGTAAGAAATACATAAACTTTAACTTTTTCTTAATATCAGATATTAAAATTTAGCTGTCTAGAAAAGATAACATATTTTAACAATTTTATTGAAGCATTTTTTTTTTCTGGCGACTTTTAAGAGAAAATATGTCCCAAAGGTAGATATACCAGTGCAGAGCTGGTTCTGAGGAGAAGAGGTAAGGCTACAAGTAAAACCCCAAACCTCAGATACAGGGTGGGCCATTGCAACCTATGTCCAATAAAAGCAGATTATACCATTATAGCCAATTTAATCATTGTTTGTTATCTTTACACAAAAGACACAGAGATAGAGTACCCAGAAGCAAATCCAAAAGTTCAGATAATGATATATTCCACAATATAATACCACTTCATCTTCATTAGGATGATTATTATTAAAAAGGAAGTAAGTGTTAAAAAAATGGAGAAATCAGAACCCTCATACATTGGAGTTAGGAATGCACAATGGTAAAGCTGCTATCAAAACCTGATGCTATTTCTTCATAAAGTTAAACATAGAATCAGCATAAAATCCAGCAATTCCATTTCAAGTAGATATACAGAAGGAATTCAAATAATGGCTCAAACAGATACTAATATGCTTATACCAATGTTAATAATAGGGTTATTCATAATAGCCAAAAAAGTGGAAACACCCCAGAAGTTCACAGAAAGATGAATGAATAAATATAACATATGCCTTTGCTCTAGTTCAACTTGATTTATAATTTACTTTAATCCTGCATTTGTCATTGCTGTCAATTTCAAAAGGAATAGGTCTTAATAAAAATACAAGTTTAATTTCTATGTTATGGATTTAAAAAGTCTGTAAGTCATTGCAAAAGAAAAGAGGGGTAAAAGAGGCATCAGAGACATCTCATACTTCTATTTGGAAATTTTCCAGGCTCACAGAAGGAACAAGAGTGTGAACGACCAAAGTGGCCCTGTGTTAGTCTTTTATATGAGTAGAGTTTAGTAGAACTTCATTATTTCTCATTATTACTAATATTGAATTCTTGAGCTGGAATGTTTCCAAAAAGCTTGGAATTTACAAAAAAATCAGTCATAAGAAAACTGTCAGAAGATCCATAATTGAAATATAAAGCACTTATCTGGTAAGTACATTCAGTACCTTATTAGAGAGTCTCTTCTGGGACCTCAAAGTACTTTAAGTTGGTTAGAGTAGGGATGGGAATGTTTCTCTGTACAGTTTAACTTTATGCAAAAGAGAAAAGGAGTTGCTCAAGATTTTATTATGAGTATTAAGAATATCAAATGGACTAGCTCTTCTGAAAAATAAAATGATCCTCTTTGTGGACAGAGTGACAGGAAAGTAGTGGTGAAGTTTAAAGAATCAGACTTGCTAAACTTCAAACCTCAAACACAAGATAATGACCAGGAAATGGTACCAAAGCCACAATATTCTTGATGGAGAAATGTAGTCAGAAAATGAGAATGAAATCTAGAATTAACCTCATCCCTGCCACCTATGAAAACAATATTTTTTTAAAAAGGGTGGGGAAAAGGCTTAAATTACTATTTGAAGCAATAAGGAAGTATCTACCTATCTGCTTCTTGAAGTGGCAATAAAAAGGGAAGTAGCCATTCTGGGAAATATAGCTAAACTGTCCCCAGAAATAAGAAATGTAGATCTTGGAAAGAATCAAGATGGTGGCATAGGTAAACGCCTGTACTCGCTGCCTCTCACAACCACATCAAAATTATTACCAAAAGACAGAACAACTATCATCCAGAATCATGGGAAAGCTGGCTGAGTGGAAGTACTACAGCCAGAGATGTAAAGAAGAAAGCTCATTGAAACTGGTAGGAGATACAGAGGTGTGCTGCTTTTTCAATCAGGAGGGAGATACAAGCTCCTGATTTTTCTGAACTCCAGTTCCAGGCAAGACTCTAGAGGACCTAGATACATATGGGGAGAAACTGGACTGTCTGGCATCGGGGCAGAAACACTAGAGCAGCTTTCTTTCAGAGGGAGGTGCTTGCAGCAGTCATTGTTCCTGTGCCAGGACCTCTCTGGTGCAGGGCTGACTGGCAGCCATTGCTGTTTGTGTAACCCTGGTGATTCCCTGAGACCCCAGCCCACCCAATTTATAAACCCACCCAAGAAGTGTGCATATAAGTAGCCTGTGCTTTCTCAGCCTAAAATCTGTCGAACAAGGAGCAGCTGGCTCAGAGAGCCCTAAAGCTATCGAAAGAAGGCCCAAGGCCAACAGCACCAACCTGCCTTGCTTCATAGCTGGGCCTCATCTGGGCACCTCCAAACTTGATATAGAGAGGAGGAATCTGCAGATCTCTCCCTAGCTCCTGCTGGGTGGCCCCAGGCAGTGGCTAACTTTGCACCTCTTTTGAGATCCAATAGACAGTGTACACAGTGGTCAGTGTAAGACCATCCCAGATTACAACCCTTCACATCCACAAATGACATATTCAAGGGGCAGACTCAGTGAGTACCAAAGTCCCACTGAAGCAAGTCCTGTCCTATAAGGGTGTCTCCTGCACAGCAGCACTTCCATTTTAGACTAAGTTAGTCCTCACAGTGATAACAACAGCAATAAAGGGTTAACTACTACAAGACTGTGCACACAGCCTACAAAGGAGTGCACCAATAGTATCTACCTCAAGTGATGGGGAAGCAGAACCACTGGTCCTTATAGTACATCTACCCCACAAGGCCACTCTATCAACTCAAGGAGACTTAGCAGCTACCCAATACATAAAAACAAACAGGGAAGCAGCCAAAATGTGGAGACAAAGAAACATATCACAAATGAAAGAAATAGAAGAAAGCAAAATACTAGATATAGAGTTCAAAACTACAGTTACAAGGTTACTCAGGAATCTTCTAGAAACCCTAGAAGAACTTAGTGAGAACTTCAAGAATCTTAGTGACAATGCAAAAAAAAAAAGTGTGTGTGTGTGGGGGGGGAAGACCAGTCAGAAATTAAGCATGCACTGACTGAAATAAAGAATAATACACAGATTCAATAGTAGAGTAGAGGATCCCAAGAATCAAGTCATAGATTTGAAATATGATGAAGCAAAAAACACCCAACCAGAAAAACAAAAAGAGAAAAGAATCTAAAATATGAAGATAGTGTAAGGAAACTCTGGGACAACTTCAAGTGTACCAACATCCAAATTATGGGGATGCCAGAAGAAGAGAGAAAGCAAAATATTGAAAATCCATTTGAAGAAATAATGACAGAAAACTTCCCCCACCTGGTGAAAGAAATAGACTTACAAGTCCAAAAAAGTGCAAAGAACTCCAAACAAAAGGAATCCAAAGAGGACCACACCAAGACACATCATAATTAAAATATCAAGGGCAAAAGACAGAGAGAGAATATTAAAAGCAGCAAGAGAAAAAAACAGTTATTTACAAGTGAGTACCCAAAGGACTGTCAGCTGATTTCTCAACAGAAACTATGCAGGCCAGGAGAGAGAGGCAAGAAATCCACAGAGGGTTGAAAAGCAAGAACCTACAACCAAGATTACTCTACCCAGCAAAGCTATCATTCAGAATTGAAGGGCAGATAAAGAGCTTCACAGATAAGAAAAAGCTAAAGGAGTTCATCACCCCTAAACCAGTATTATATGAAATGCTGAAAGGTGTTCTTTAAGAGGAATAAGAAGAAAAAGGTAAAGATAAAAAATTATGTTCAACAAATACATATCTATCAACAAATGAATCTAAAAATCAAATGAATAAAAAAGCTGATGAACAGAATAAACTGGTGAATATAATAGAATCAGGGGCATGGAAAGGGAGCAGACTGACAATTCTCAGGAAGAAGGGAGTCTGGAGGTTGTGGGAAGAGATTGGACAAAGAAATTACACCTATGGTTAAGGACAGTGGAGAAGGGGTAAGGGCCTAGGTGGGGGGTGGGAATTGGGTGGAGTGGAACTATTGGGGGAAAAAAAGAGGAACAACTGTAATAACCTGAACAATAAAGATTAAAAAAAAAAAAACAAAAAAAAATCCTTCAGCTCCTCACTCCCCTCCCCAGCATGCCCCCCCCCCCCCCGCAATGTAGATCTTTGGAATGAGATTACCCTACAACAACTCTAATGTCTAATGCCTGCTCAGAGGCCCAGGTCAGGCAAAAGAAGATAAATCTACCTCCACAGAACAGATAATTTTTGGATATGAAAAATTGAACACCAAAACACATGCATACACAGACACCACTGCCCCCATTACCACTACCCATTTACAAGGAAAACTAATACTTAAAAATTAGTTAACAAAGGATAAGATATACTGAATCATATTTAAATCATTATTACTTGTAGCCCTGTGCACAAATCTGTGTGCCAATAGCTTGCCAGTAACTCACTGCCCACTGCTCCATCCTCGTGTAGCTCCCCTACCCCACCTCTCCCTCTAACCTCCCCTCATAGATTGCTGCCCTGTGCCCTCCTGTAGCTCTCTGCTGCTTGCTTGTAGCTTGCTGCCCCACATTCCTGCTGATCTGTGATCCAGGTATTACATGGCCCATTTGTATATTCCATCTTTATTATATAGGATTTATCATTGAGTAATACTGACTCTTCTCAAAAGCCTATGATTTGGGTGGGAGTATGGATGGGGAGTGATTAACCTGGGAACTTACATGCATGTATGCATAGCCCATGGACACAACAATAGAGTGGTGAAGTACTTGTAGGGGTGGGTGCAGGATGGAGGAGGTCAAGGGGAAACAAATAAATAAACAAAAGGGACATCTGTAATACTTTCACTGGTAAAGATAAATAACATTTTAAAAAGCCTATGGTGGGGGACAGCCAAGATGGCGGCATAGGTAAACACCTACACTGTTGCCTCGCACAACAATTTCAAAACTACAGCTAAAAGACAGAACGGACATCATCCAGAACCACAGGAAAGCTGGCCGAGTATAAGTTCTACAACTAGAAGGAAAGAGAGGGGCTCACAGAGACCCAGAGGAGCTGCAAAAAGTTGAGGTACGGAGATGTGCGCTGAGAGAGCGGGTGCCCGGGTACCTGGCTGGCTTTCTCTGGCGGGAGGGAAACGGAGACTCTCAATGGCATTGAACCCCTTATCCTACGACACTAAACCCCAGCTCCAGCCGAAACTCATACGGGGGGAGTTTGGACTGTGAAAAGGGAAAAGTGCACAGAAATTTAGGGGAGTCGCAAAAGATAGGAGGTCTGGTCATGGTCGGTCGCGCACACACACACAGCGCTGCCCGGAGGACAGATAGCTGATTGTGCTGCTGGCTTTTGTGACTGGGCAGGAGACAGACGCTCCCAACTGTGCCACTTCTGAGTCCACTGGGCCCCTGTTTCGGGCAAAACCCTGGAGACCTAGAGTCGTGTGGTCCTGGGGCACAGGGGAGCTGGAAAGGCAGCGGTCTAGAGGCACTGCGGGCGTGCTGGCACAAGGACCACTCCAGCCATTACCCAGTCACGTGAGACTCCCGGGCCGTGGAGGGCGGGGCCGACTGGAAGGCAAGAAGGTCCCTTAAGCCCTGCGACTCCACCCATCCCAAGCTCAACAGAGGCTTCTGTGGTTTTGCAAGTACAGAAGATTCCCCGACATAGTGAAAATGCCAAGACAAGGGAAGGGATCAAAAACAAAAGAAATGGAGGGAAAAAAACGACTAGATAAAGAGTTCAAAACCACGCTTATAAGGTTTTGCAGAATATGCTAGAAAAGATGAATAAATTTAGCGAGAGCCAAGAGGAGATACAAAAAAGCCTACTAGAGATCCAAAAGAGCCAACTAGAGATGCTAGAGATGATGCATAAATTTAGCGAGTCCCAAGAGGAGATGAAAAAGGACCAACTC
>PVJN01006426.1:20968-75559 GCA_004026805.1 Lasiurus borealis
AAGAATCCAAAAATGTGAATATAATGTAAGGAGACTCTGGGACAGCTTCAAGTGTACCAACATCAGAATTGTGGGGGTGCCAGAGGAAGAGAGAGAGCAAGATACTGAAAATCTATTTAAAGAAATAATGACTGAAAACTTCCCACATCTGGTAAAAGAAATGGACTTACAAGTCCAGGAAGCACACAGAACCCCACATCAAAGGAATCCAAAGAGGACCACACCAAGATACATCATAATTAAAATACCAAGTGCAAAAGACAAAGAGAGAATATTAAAAGCAGCAAGAGAAAAACAGTTTATTACCTACAAGGGAGCACCCATACGACTCTCAGCTGATTTCTCAACAGAAACGATGCAGATCAGACGGGAGTGGCAAGAAATATTCAATGTGATGAATAGCAAGAACCTACAGCCAAGAATAATCTATCCAGCAAAGCTAACATTCAGAATTGAAGGGCAGATAAAGAGCTTCACAGATAAGAAAAAGCTAAAGGAGTTCATCAACTCCAAACCAGTGTTATATGAAATGCTGAAGGGTACTCTTTTAGAAGAGGAAGAAGAAAGAGGTAAAAGCCAAAAAATTATGAACAAATACAACAAGTGAATCTAAAAATTCAGTGAATTAAAAATTTGATCAACAGAATAAACTGGTGAATATAATAGAATCAGGAGCACAGAAAGGGAGTGGACTGTTAATTCTTAGGAGGAAACGGTGAAGGGTGTACAGGGAGAGACTAGACAAAAATCATACACCTATGGATGAGATCAATGGGAGGGAGCTAAGGGCAGAGGGAGGGGTGGGAGCTGGGTGGAGGGGTGCTATGGAGGGGAAAAAAAGAGAAACAAATGTAATAATCTGAATAATAAAGATTTAATTAAAAATAAAAATTAAAAAAAAAGCCTATGGTGACTTTTCACTTTTAGAAAAAAATCCACATGCCTTACTACTATCTCCAAGCTTTTCATCTGTTCTCTGTGTACCTTCAAGCCTTAGTCTCTTTGCCCTCATTTCCTTCCCATTCAGTCAGCTTGGAGATTTTTCTAGTGAAGGCATAAGATAGGCTCATTCCAGAAGCTTTGTGTTGCTGTTCTTCATGCCACAAATATTCTCGCTCTACACCTGTTCTATGTAGTAGGGTTGCTACTCAGTCACATGCATCTATTCAACTTCGAAATGAAATTAATTAAAATTAATGTCTGGCCAGAGTGGCTCAGTTGGTTGGAGCATCGTCTCATGCACGGGAAAATTGCTGGTTCAATTCCTTGTTAGGGCATATACGTCTTTTTTGGTTTTGTTCCTCAGTAGAGTTCATATGGAAGGCAACCAATGGATGTTTCTCTCTCTTTCTTTCTTCCTTCCTCTCTCTAAGCATGTCCTTGTGTGAGGATAATATTAATGTTAATACTAATACTAATAATTAATAATAATAACAATGAAATGCATTTCTAAAAATAAAATTAAGTAAATAAAATTAAAACTTCAAGTCCTTAGTCACACAAGTCATAGTCCAGATGCTCCTCTGCCACAGGTGGCTAACACTTAACTGGACAGTGTGGAAAACATCACTATTCTACTTCTTTCAACTGGGCAGCACTGCATAGACCAGAAGGACAAACTTTCTCTGCAAAGGGCAGATAGTAAATATTTTGAGCCACATGGCCTCTGTCATAATTATTCGGCTTTTCTGTTGTAGTATTAAAACAGCCACACACAGTACCAACAGATGGTCAACGTTGTGTTTCAGTAAATCTGTGTTTAAGGAAAATGTTGAATTTGGCCCACAGGCTATAGTTTGTTGTTCCCTGTTTTCCATATTTCTGTAGCTTCATCTTTAATGTTACGCCTGAAACAACAATGTAAATGGTGCCACTTCAAAGTTTTTACATAATATTTGACTATGATCTGCCTATAGGCATCCTTAATGAACCACATTGTTTTAGGAGAAGAGATTTGGCCACTTCAAAATACGTCTTTTTTGCATAAGGTTTATTTTAAGTTCATTATTTTTTAAGAAACCACAGGTCTAGGTAAAATTCTAAACCTGAGTAAAAGTTACCCTATCATGAAAAATTTCACTTGCGTGAGGAAATTCTACATTTTTAAGGGGCCTCCCTGGCTGTACTAAAGAGAGGGGGTTTACCTTATTATAGAAACTCTTATTAATGCAGAAGACAATGAGTTAAATCTGTGCAACAGCCTTACTCTAGTTTACTGGGCTTTTCCTGGTAACCTCCCATTATAAACTCTCTTATCACTAACATCTCCTTTGGTCTTTAAGTGAGAATAGTACCTATTTTGGGGAGTTACTGAATTTTACTGGATCTCTCCCATGTGTACATGTTACTAAACTTCTCTGTTTGTTTTTTTTTCTTATTAATTTGTCACATGTCAATTTAATTATTAGGCCTGTGACTTAGGACAGTGCCAGTATTTTTTTCTTTTTCTTATTCTTTCCATTCCCTACATTATTTTGTCTCTTTAATGACATAAATAAGTTGTGTTTAATTTCAAATAGTTGACCTAAATGAATATACAGGTAAACTCTCAGTTCCATTGAAGGTTCCCTGCTGTGTGCATCTATCACTTTACAGAAAGCACAAAAGGATACTCTCTCAGTCTTTGTAGAAACTACATTAATTTAACAGCTCCTCTCCTAGTTTTTAATGGTAATTACAATATATATAATGGTACCTCGAGATATGAGTTTAATTCGTTCCGTAACCTTGAGGCATGGGACACTATGAGACACTCGAGTCACGGCCAATCCGCACGATTACTCATATCTCAAACGTTGCTCATATTTCAAGGCAAAAATTGCTCACTCAACAGCTCATATCTCAAAAATCTCATATGTTAGGGCACTTATATCTCGAGGTACTACTGTATATGATGGTTATATATGCAACCATCACAACCAAAAGGACGACTGAATAGGCTGCATGGGCCTACTAGGCCAGAGGAGGGTTAGTGAGCTGTGACCAAATGACTGAGCAGCAGGCTATATGGGGCTATCAGGCCTGCAGCGGGGGGGTGGGGGGGTAGGGGGGCAGTTTTCGGCAACCAGACTGGCAGGAGGAACAGTGAGGGATGGCCAGACCAGCAGATGGGGGCAGTGAGGGGTGACCAGGTTGGCAGGGGCAGGGCAGTTGGGGGCAACTAGGATGGAAGGGGGAGCAGTTGGGGGCGACTATGTCTGCAAAGGGGCAGTTGAGGGTGACCAGGCCAGCAGGGGAGATCATTTGGAGTCAACTACAGAAAGCACAAAATGGGGGAAGTTAGGTGTGATCAGGCAGGCAGGCAGGTGAACAGTTAGGAGCCACTGGTCCTGGATTGTGAGAGGCATGTCAGATTGCCTGTAGATCTGGCCTAAACCAGTGGTCAGATATCTCTTGAGGGTTCCCAGATTGAAATGGGTGCTGGTTGGGCTGCAGGTATTCCCCCGTGCACAAATTTTGTGCACAGGGGATGTTCCTCAGCCCACCCTACATCCTCTCCAATCCAGGAGCCCTCAGGGGATGTCCTACTGATGGTTTAGGCCCACTCCCTCTGTTTCTCTGCTCTCTATGGGACCTGGCTGTTTTGCTGCCACTGTGCAGATGAAGCTGCCATCCACTCTCTGTCTGTGGGGCCTGGGGACTTTGTCATTGCCCAGGCAATGTCACTGCTATGCCCTGCTGACCACTCTCTGTCTGTAGGGTCTCAGCGTTTTGCCATCGCCATCGCTATTGCTGCACAAAGTCACTACACCCTAATTCTGCTCTCTGTCTGCTGTGCCTAGAGTCTTCACTGTCATTACCTCACAAAGTAAGCCACCGTGTCCTGCTGTCTGCTCTCTGTCTGCCAGGCCTAGGGGTTTCACCAATGCCATGGGGAGGAAGCCACCACTCCTTGCTGTCTGCTGGGCCTGGGGGCTTCACCAGCACCACGACAATGAAGCCCCCATGCTCCACTGTCTGCTCTCAGCGGTGGGGCTGAAAGAACTGTGGGACTCCAGTGGGCTGATGAGACTGGGCACCACCATCTTTGTGATGGAGTGATGGTTAATCTGAATATTACCCTTTTATTAGATAGGATTTTCCTTTTGATTAGGATATAAGAGATCTGGAGAAATAAGCAGAGGGACAGATACCCATCTCTTATATTCTAACTGATATCAACTTAAGAAGCATCTAAACATATAGAGAAATTTTTGTAAGAAGTTATTTTAGCTAAACTGATAACAATGCCAGGAAGCCATATCTTAAATGCTCCTGAGAATAACAGTTTTCTACATTTTTATTGTTTTCAGAGAGGAAGGGGAAGGGAGAGAGAGACAGGAAGGGACCAGGAGAGAAATAGAAACATCAATGATGAAACAGAATAATTGATGGCTGCCTCCTGCACACTTTGCACTGGTGATTGAGCTCCCAACCCAGGTATGTGCCCTTGAAAAGAATCAAAACCAGGACCATTCAGGCCACAAGCCAAGCTCTGCCCACTGAGACAAACCAGACAGGACTTCCATTTTGTTTTAATGCATTTGGAATTAAGGAGACAACATAAAGAAGACTATATGAAAGTTAGGAAAAATCAAGGAAGAGGTTAGTCTTGAAAATAGTGTTTTCCTGAGGGTACTATAGCTTTACAGAGGTTTGAAAAATAGGCATTTCAAAGATATCAACCTACATGCACACAAACAATGGACAGAACTTGCTTAAGGCAAATATAAGCCTTGGCTAAAAAAAAAAATTATGTATTTGGAACTTTACTATTCACCAGTGACCTACCCGGTGAGGAATTTATGATCAGATTACCCTGTGAGGTTACTTTCAGTTAATTTTATTAAAGGACACCTTTTTCATTCATTCTGATCGAATTGTTCAAGAAATTATCATACCATTGATTGATAAATTAGATCTCAGGTTATTCCTATATCTTTAAGCATATATTAGAGACCTTGTTTCTAACATAACTCAAATTAAAACTCAACAGATTTTTCTAATTTTAAATGTATTTATCTATTTTTTTTCAAGTTTATGCCTAGTAGTCCTTCCTGCTCCATTAATTAATTATGTTCTGTGAGTTCTCTCCTTTCCCTTAGATAGTATGCCACTCAGGATTCTCTTCTCACCTCCTTGTAGTCATGATACCATTAATAATCTGGTTATTATTTACAGGAAATGAGTAGAGAAAATCTTAAATAATATAGGAACACATGCCATTTATACAGCTTTGCCAGAAAGCTACAGTTTAACATTCTCCAAGTCTATTCCCTGAAAATCAATGGGGAAAAGAACTGGATAAATGCAGTTTGGAGGCATGGACAATTAGGTCTAGGTGAGGTGGTAAGACGTTTACCTGTCAGTCACACCTGGGGTCAAGTCAGTGGCCAGAACTGGTGTAGCCACTATAAGCATTGGAATAATTTATATGTAAACTCCTGAACAAAGAGTGTTCCCTCTCTCTTGTGCCCTTGAACCCTTGGCCCTCTTGCTCTCTTGGAACTCAATGCTCCCTGATATTTGCCCATGAGGCTCATGGCCATGTGGAACCCACACAATGGACCAATGGAACCCACACAATGGACAGATGGATTAAATCTAATCTAATGCTATGCTGGACTCCACTCCACCATGGCACAGAAACCCTGGACACTGGCTTTTTTCTGGCCCTGCTGAATCCCCAACTGTAACTTTATCCAGAGAGGTTTAAAGACAACAGGGCTTTATAAACCCCTGGATGTAACTCCATGAAAATAAAGCCTTTTATCAGATCTCGTCCTTTTGTGGGGGTCTCCTGAAGTGCTCATTCCAGTTAGTGACCACACAAGAACCCCATTCCCACTATCGACAGAGGAATCCCACCCACCCAATCCTCCTGCAACAGTCACACTATATTTCTTCAAGTTCTTAAAAAGCATTGGGAACACTTTTCTATCCTTGATCCCTGGGTCATTTCAATTTAATATTTGGGTTAAACTTGCATATGACACCTTCCAGAATTTTTCCATGTCCTCCTTCTGTTTATTCTCTTCTTTCACTGTTATTTTCATGTAGATTAACTTACAATGAAACTTTCATTGGGTAAAAAGTAATAGAAAGCATGCCCTTTGGTTAAAACTAGTATGGCATACTAGTTAGGAATGTAACTAGTATCACCCTTTGTTCAGGAGTTTACATATATTTCTTAAAAAAATACTTTAAAATCAAATTGTAAGTTTACTTATAGAAAACTTCACCCTTTTTAGCACACAGGTCTTCAGTTTTGGACAAATGTATATAGTCCTCATATTACATCCATAATCAATATGATTAGTTCTATCATCTCAAATAAGTTTCCACGGCTCTTGTAGAAAAATTCCACTGGACAGAGTTAACCTGGCAAGTAAGAGCTTATTACAACAATACAATAAGGGTCAAGACTGTAGCAATAGGGAAATAATTGAACATAACTTTACTGAAACAAAAGGCAAGAGAGTATTTAAAGCTGAAGTGAACCAGTGGAAATGAACAACAGAACATCAGAGGTGAGCTTGTCAACATGAATAGATCATGTTGCTAATTGTGGCTTATCAAAGTTATGCCACTATCTTCGCATAGAGACTTGGAAATAGGGGCTCTTTCTTGGATTACATTTAAATGGATAGCTCCCAGGTCCTTGAGGATGCATCACATGGGTTATAAAACTGGCAAGAATCCGGGTGGGTGAAGATTTACATCTCAGAAGGAAAGAGAAATATTTACAACTGAACGTTTTCTGAAGTAAATGTTCTAAGAAAAGGGAAGTCTGAGATATACAGTCCAAGAAAACTTCTTAAGTTTAACCAGGCCTAGGGAAATTTTAAGGCCTTAGTCACCCTTTGATAATCAACCAGCCCTTTGACTCCAGGCCTTTGGAAATGACTTGACTTTTTTTCTGCCTTAAGTTTTGTGTTGCAAGAATCCTAATAAATAAAGAGCCAGGGGCCATCATGACCGAAACAACTGGACAGATGACTGGTTGCCATGAGGTGGGATTGATGGGTGAGCCGGCTAAACTGCTAACCTCTCAGTCCCTACCCAGCAGCTTCCATGGGCAGCAGAGGTGGCTTCCTTCTGCCTCCTGTTGGCACTGGCAGCTCCCACCAGCCTCCAGTGAACTGCTACCACTGTCCACTATAGCCAGCAAACCAGCCCAATCAGGGCCTGGGGCTGGCCAACCTCATAGCCTCTCCCCTGCCGGCCTGCCCCTGATGGAACTCCCCCATCCCAATCAGGAGCGGCCTGCACAGAGCCTGGACCCTTCCTGGCAGCCCCAAATCCCTGGGGTGGAGAATTCTAATGATCCTGCCCAGAGAGTAGAGGCACCTGGTGGGTAGGGACAGGGAACACAGACCTCCAGGGAGCACCACAGAGTTGGCAAGGAGAGAAGAGGGTCTATGGAGTGAGGAGGAGATTAAGCCAGTGAACATCAGCCCAGAATCTAATGCAGAGGAACCTGCCTGATCCCCGGAGGCAGTGGGCCCTCATCCCAGAACCCCAGTCCAAATCGAAAGAGCCTGAGAGGCTTCAGGAAACTCTACACAGAGCTGTGTGTTGAGAATGAGAGTCTTCGTGAGGCTCTGACTGAGACCACGCTGCTGGCTAGCACAGCTCGAAGTGGAGCAGGAGTGCACTACACAGAGGCAGGAGAGCTTTGCAGGGAGGCCAGCCCTCCTGGAGTTGGAGATATTTGAGCACAGGGCCCCGGAGCACAAGGCCACTGAGCTGAAAGAGGAGCTGTAGGGCCTGTCCAACCTCCGAGCTGACAATCAGTGTCTCAAGAACTAGAACGTGGCCCAGATTTGCATCATCACAAACTGTCCAAGTGATCCCAGAGAGCTTGTCCCTGCCCCCACATTTATACAGCTGCTTTTGCCACACGCACCTCTTCCCATGTGAACATGAGTGACAGGGCTGCCAGAGAGTCTCTGAGAAGCCATAACCTCCCTTGGGAACCTCCAGGCTGGGAGGAGAGGA
This sequence comes from Lasiurus borealis, assembly GCA_004026805.1. Lineage (NCBI taxonomy): Eukaryota > Metazoa > Chordata > Mammalia > Chiroptera > Vespertilionidae > Lasiurus > Lasiurus borealis. The sequence goes on from PVJN01006426.1 coordinate 28,949, forward strand.
CAGAGTCCCCAGTAGCCAAGGGAGACATCTGAGGCCAGGATGGAGAGGGGAGGGGGACCAAGGCTGCAGGCAGGACTAGGTAGAAACTGAGGACCAGGAGTGCCAGCACCAGAATGGCCCCTTGGAGGTCCCCTCTCACATGTGCTGCCACCAGTCACCCCTCCCACCCCTGAGCACGGATCTGAGAATGTGCCAAGCATCCTGCCAGCCTGGGCCAGATGGGCCTGTATATAGGGGTACATGTGCAATTGGGAGGAATGTCTTCTATTTTTTGCTGCCCCCTCTCTGATGCTCGGGGAGAAGGTATTTTTGAGCAGTTGGGGGTCATCTAGCTGGCAGGGGAGGGCACTTGAGGGAGATCTGGCCAGTAGGGGAGGGCAGTTAGAGGCAATTGGGCTGTCAGGGAAGGGCAATTGGGGGCAATTGGGAATGAAAAGCAGTGGTGAGGCATCAATCAGGCCAGTAGGGAGCAGTTAGGGGCCAGTGGTCCCAGCAGTTGGACATTCCCCAAGGGGTCCCAGATTGGATAAAGTGTAGTCCAGGCTGAGGGACCCCCCATACACACCCCTTGCACTTGTTTCATACACTGGGCCTGGAGTATCCCATATAATAATTGAGGGATATGCTAATTATCCCGGATGCCTTAACAGTCATGACCAGTCAGGCCCATAACATTCACGAGTAGTCAGGTAGTCAGGTGTGGTCCCGGAGCTGCCCCCTGCAGAAGTGGCCACCGGTGGGGGCATGCATGGGTCCTTGGCGCTGCCCAGCCCAGAGGACACCCACCCAGCAGTTGCGAGCAGTAATACCATGCTGCCTGGCCTGGTAGTGGCCACCTGTGGGTCTGCGAGTGGGCCTAGGACATCACCTAGCCTGAAGGCTGCCTGCCCCAGGGGTCACAACCTGGCCCATGGTGTCCCCACCCTGTGCTGAAATGGAGTGGCCCCCAGCAGAAGCAGATACCAGCAGAGGCGGAAGCAGGCATGCTGCACTGCCTGGCCTGAAAAATGCTCGGCTGGAATAGTCACTGGAGACTTTGGTTAAATTCAATAGTTAAAATCACTGCTCTGTGAGAGCTGACATCCTCAAACACTCAGGGCCCTCAATGGCACAAATAAGTAGGAAACAATTGCATAACGCTTTGACCTAATTGTACACACTTTAGTATCCTTTAAAAATTATTCTACATTCTTCAAGTGAATTCAGCAACTGACTGAGGAGTGCCTGGCCCTGGTTCTGCTGTACTGAGTTTGTGGTTTCCAAGGAAACAGCCAGAAGGGATGATAAACCCTCTGCAAATGGCTCAGCCAGTGCCTATCTAAGTGGCGGCAAGCAGGGGCTTAGTTTAAATGGAGCCTTTCCTGCAGTGAATGACCCCAGCCCTCCCTGCATCAGGCAGGTTCCTCTGCATTGCAATCTCCACGCAATACAATGGGGGCCCCAGTTTTGTCTCTGGTGATCTCATGCCTGTTACCTCAAGGCTGCAGGGAAGGAACGTAAATGGCATTACATGGGGCAGCTCTGGTGAGCAAGCCGAAGGAAACCATGTCTGACAGACACTCCCCTGCCAACCCCTACAACATGTAAAAAGAATCAAATAAACCAATACAAACACCTTCCCCCCTATATAGAGATCCAGGACTGAGAGGCGTCCCATCCAGGCATTGAGTACCTGTTTCCCACCCCCTTTATCCAAATGGACACATTAGGAGGTTAAGAGGAGTAAGGGGAGGAGGAGGAGCCTCACAGGAAGGAGATTCCCTGGAACTGCACCCCTGCCCTCCCTCTAGACCTGACCTTTCAGAGCACAGAGCCTGATCCCATCGCCAGCAGATATGCATATCCCAGACCCTCCGGTACTTCCAGGCACTGGGTATTCCCGTGTCTTCCCTGCCTCCCAGCCACTGACCCTCACTGTCTCCTACCCCAAAAGTACTGTGTCCTTCCCAACTTTCTCTCTTTATAGCCTAAGACAGTAGTCAGCAACTGTGGCTGGAGAGCTGTGGTTTGCTGCTCTGTTGACTAATGAGTTTTCCAACCAATGGGATAGGGGCTTAATCACAAGAAATAACAGCAGCCTATAATCATTGGAATTGGGTGTCTAGGTCAGTGGTCGGCCAACTCATTAGTCAACAGAGCAGTGGCTCATAAGCTGGAATTTGCTGACCACTGAGTTAGGCAAGCAATCCTATTCTTAAAGACTTGATGTTTTCTTAAACAAGTGGATTTGAATCATATTAAACCAATATACATTTTTTACTGAACTCCTCTTCATTTATACTAATGTCATTCTACCTTAAAGCTTATGTTGTATAATCCTATATAATAAAGAGGTAATATGCAAATTGACCATCTCTACAACAGCTAAGATGGCCTCCCCCATGTGGACAAAAAATGGCCACCACAAGATGGCTTACAAGGGAGGATCAGGCCAGCAGGGGAGGGCTATTGGGAGGGCCGAGATCTGCAAGGGAGGGCAGCTGAGGTCAATCAGGCCTGCAGGGATGGCACTTAGGAGTTATTGGGCCAGCAGGGGAGAGTAGAAGAAAGGACCAGGCCTCTAGAACAGGGCAATTTAGGTGACCAGGCCAGCAGGGAGGGCAATTGGGGCAATTGGGCCAGCAGGGGAGAAGTTTGGTGCTAAACAGGCTGGCAGGATAGTGGTTAGGGGTTTATCAGGATGGCAGGCAGAAGCAGTTAGGGGCAATCAGGCAAGCAGGCAGGCAAGTGGTTGGGAGCCAGCAGTACCGGATTGTAAGAGGGATGCCTCTCTGCCCATTTAGGCCCCATCTCAGTTGGACAACCCTCGAAGGGTCCCCAATTGGAGAGAGTGCAAGCTAGGCTGAGGGACACACATACCTCCATGCGTAAATATGTACCGGGCCTCTAGTCAATACTAATAAAAGTGGAATATAGACATTAGACCAGAAGTCTTTCAGACATCCATACGGATGTCCTTAGGCACAAGCCATGGTGGCGGGGGCTGAGTTAGTGGGATTGGGCCTAAACCAGTAGTCAAATTTCCTTTGAGGGTGTTCCAGATTGGAGAGGGTGCAGGCCAGGCTGAGGCCCACCCCCACCCTGCTCCCATGCATGAATTTCATGCACCGGGCCTCTAGTCATACAATAAAAAAACATGTAGTTTATATTCTCTTGAGTATGGCTTAACAAACTCTATATAAATCATTTCATATTCATTCTCATGAAGGAGTATCTCTCAAAGGAGTCACTCACACATATATGTGTCTTTCCACAATGCCAGGTTTATTACAAAAGACTTCCCCGACCAGCCAATAGAATCATGCACAAGTTAAGTCATACATAGAGAGGAGGAGCTTACACAATAGAAGTAGCAGAGCCAGTGTCCAGGATGAAGTATCAGCAAGTGTCCACAAAAGGAGAGGTGGGTATTGGTTGCAAGGCAGGTAGCTAGGGTGGCAGCACATGTCCAGTGGAGTGGAATTCCAACAGGATTTCAAGTATGACCCATCGTACAGCCAGGCGCCAGTGTTGGGGCACTGAGTTCTTATAGCTCTTAAGGGGTGGATGTTACATTCATATTGGTCTATGTCAAGATGGAGTCCTTATCCACATGTCCAGGCTTGTGGATTGAGGCATTCTAGCCCCTCCTAAGGATGTTTCCCTATACCTAATTACCTCAATGTTGACATAACACTTGCCATAATTGTCATGGCTAATAGTGTCTCCATATTAGATAGTTCAAGTTCACAAAAGCCTGCTCTGCTCTTACTCTATACATTCATGTTCTTGAGTCCATCAGTAATTCATTGTTTTTATCATTGGGTAGAATTCCATTGCTCAGGTTTAATGTACTGTATTTTTCCACTTCCCATTTTAACAGGCATTTTTTTTCCAGATGTGAGCAATTATAAATGAAGCTGCTTTAAAAAGTTACATACAACTTTTTATGAGAACAGATATATTTTTAATTGGGCAAATATCTAGTAGCAGAAAAGTTGGATGATATAATAAATTTATGTTTAAGTGAATAAGGAAAAATAAATTTTTTTTTTAAATACTAGTATGTTTTGTTTTCTCATTGCTGTTGTAGGATTGGGTGGATAAAATTCCTCTGTTGCTAGTGGGAGTGGGGTTCTCAGGATAACATTGGGATAAAAATTTACAGAGGATCCCATGGGAAGAGGAGATGTGGTAAGAGGATTTATTTTCATGGAGTTACATCCCTCTCTCTATATGCAGACTCCCATTGTCTTTAAACCAGTTCTGGAAAATGTGCAGCTGGGGGTTTATCCGAACTAAAACAGGGTCAGTGTCCAGAGATCCCCCTCCATGAGGGAGCTGGGAACAATGTAGCATCAGGCTACTTCAAGTGCCCTAGTCCATTTTGTGGAGTTTACAAGGCTGGAGCCATGTGGGAAAATGCAGGGGAGAGTGACCCCCAAGAGAGCAAAGGGGCCAAGAGCTCCAGAGCCAAGAGAGGGAACTCCCGTTTTTTAGGGGTTTAAACATAAAATCTTCCAGCGCTTGCGGTGGCCATGCCCCCTACACATCTATTTTTGAAAATGCCCTGTTCCCAGGTGACTGACAAGTAAATACTCTCTCATATCACCTAGACTTCACTTGGCACATGTCTCCTGTCCAGTCCCTTCCCTCAGTGATTTGCATGGAATAGGTTTGGAGAATATTAACTGCAGCTTCCCGGGAAAGCTGTATAAATATTGCATGTCTATGTCATTTACTCTTTTCTTTGCTTCCTTCCTGTTAATAATAACTGGGTTATTAACAGTATCACCGCCAGAAATATATCAAGTTTCAGTTGCCGTACAACCAACCTTGCTGGAACCTAGTATTGTCAGTTTTTCAGTTTATTTATTCAATTAGTTAATCTATTGTAGTTGTGTTAATTAGTGTGTAGTAATGACACATTGTGGTATAAATGTGCAAATCTCCATTGATTAATGATGTTTAGCATATTTTAATTTGTTTAATAACCATCTATATATTTTCATTTGTAAAGTGTCTCTTGAAATCTTTTGTCAATCTGTTTTTTTGTGTTGCTGTTTCCTTAGACTCTTTTGAGAAATCTTTATATAATCTAAAAATGTCTTTTATCAGATATGTGATTTGCAAATATTTTCTCTCAGATGTTACCTGTCTTTTCATTTTCTAAAACATGTCTTTATGAATAGAATCTCTCATTTTTGAAGTGTATATTTTTAACAAATTGTGATCAATTTGATATACTTTTAATAAATTTTAATAAATATTTGTTATTTTAAAATTTCTGACTACACTTTTATTGTATTTTGTAAGAAATCTCTAACCAATTTCAAAATTGTTTTTACCTATGTTAAGATTTTTGTACAATTAAGTTTTATATTTATGAATCTTTTTGAATTTATATTTAGATAGGAAATACAGTATGAATCTAGATGAACATTTTTGCATATAAATACCCAACTGTTCTCAAACCATCCTTTAGAAAGGATATTCTTTCTTTATTAAGGTTTCATATAATTTCTGTTGAATGTTAATTTTACCACATATGTGGGTCAATTTCTGATTGTCTATTTAGCTCCATTAATCTCTATGCCTCTTTCAAATGCCACTATTTTCTTCATTATTGCTACTTTTAAGTGAGTCTTTTCTTTCCAAATTTATTGAAATATTATTGATATTTAACATATCTAATTTTAGGTGTACAACATGATGATTTGATGTAAGTGTATGTTGTGGAATGATTACCACAATAAGTTTAGTTAACACCTCTATCCTCTCACATAATTTTCTTTTGGATGTGCTGTGAGACTATTGAAGATTTAGTCTCTGAACAACTTTCAAGTATGTAACACAATATTGTTCATTTTAGTCACCAAGTTTTATATTAGATTTATAGAATTTATTAATCTTATTGCTGAAATATTGTACCCTTTGACCAACATTTTCCCATTTCCTCAAACCCCCAGTTAAACTCTCTATTTTAATAGTTTGGCTTTTTTAGAATGCACATAAGTGAGACCATATAATACTTGTCTTTCTTTGACTTATCCATTTGCATAATGCTCTGAAGGTCTACCGATGTGATTGCTAAAAGAAGGGTTTCCTTCCTTGTTATGGCTGAATAATATTCCATTTTTTTTTTTTGTGTGTGTGTGTGTAATGAAACATCCATTAATGAGTTGATAAAGATTTTTTTTCACATCTTGACTGTTGTGAATAATGCTGCAATGAACACGGTGGCGCAGACATCTCTTCCAAATAGTATTTAACATCCTTTGGACAAATACTCAGAAGTAGAATTGCTATATCATATGGTAGTTATATTTTTTATTTTTTTGAGAATCCTCTATACTGTTTTCATATTGGCTGTATCAATTTACATTCCCACTAACAAGGGTTCTTTTTTTTTTTTTTCTACATCCTCACTAACAATGCTTATCTCTTTTGGCAATAGCATAGGTGAAAGGTGATATATCATTGGGATTTTTATTTGAATTTCCCTCTTGATTAGTCATGTTGATTATGTACCTATCAGCCATTTGCATGTCTTCTTTAAAAAAATAGTTAAAGTCCTTTGTCTCTTTTGTTTGTTATCCAGTTGTTCAATATATATATTTTTTACATATTTTGGATATTAATCCCATAGCAGATAAATGGTTTGCTATTTTTTCTTCCATTATATAGCTTGCCGTTTTATTATATTGACTAGAGGCCTAGTGCACAAAATTCATCCACTGGGGAGAGTGTCCCCCAGTCCAGTTTACACCCTCTCCAATCGGGAACCCCTCAGGGGATGTCTGACTGCTGGTTTAGGCCTGATCTCTGTGGTCTAAACCAGCAATCAGACATCCCTCTCATAATCTAGGACTCCTGGTCCCAACAGCTCTCCTGCCTGCCAGTCTGATCACCCCCTAACCATACCCCTGACAGCCTGGTTGATGCCTAACTGCTTCCCTACTGGCCAAATCATCCCCACTGCCCTCCCTTACTGGTCTGGTTGTCCCAACTGCCTCCCCTTGCATCTCATTCGCTCCTAAATGCCCTCCCCTGCCAGCCTGGTTGCCCCCAACTGCCCTCCTCTGCTGGCCATATTGTGGTGACCATCTTTGTACACATGGAGGTGGTTATCTTATGCCATGGCATGAGGGCCAATTTACATATTACCTTTTTATTATATAGGATTGTGTATGTATGTCTGTGGAGCTTTTTCATTTGATGTAGACCCATTTGTTTATTTTTGCTTCCTTTGCTTATGCTTTTGGAGTTATAACTCCAAAAATTCATTGCCTAAAGTACTAATTTCAAGGAGGTTGTTTCTTTCTCCTAATGTTTCTTCTAGTAGTTTTATAATTTTGCATCTTACAGTTAAGTCTTTAATCCATCTGAATTCATTTTTCTGATTGGTTTAAGGTAGTGTCCAATATCATTCTTTTGAATATCAATATCCAGTTTTCCAAATACCATTTATTGGAGAGAAATATTGAGTCCTTAAATCAGGTAGTGCAAGTCTTCCCCCTTTGTTGTTGTTGTTCTTCTTCTTGAAATCGTATTGAATATTTTATTTATCTTGTGTTCTCTGTAAATTTTAGAATCAATTTGTCAATATCTATAAAATTCCTACTAGTATACTAATCAAAATTATGAGTATATAGATTTGTATGAATAAAATTGACATGTTTATTCATTGAATTTTCAAATATCGATTATGGTGTATTTATTGGTTTGCTAGAGCTGTCATAACCTAATACCATAGACTGGGAGGCTTTAACAACAAAGCTTTATTTTCTCACAATTCTGCAGTCTACAGTCTAAGATCACAGGGTTGATTTCTACTGAGGCTACTCTCTGTCTTATAGTGGGTAGCCTTTTCACTGTATCTTCATATGTTTTTTTTTCCCCTCTGTTTGTGTCTGAGACTTAATCTTCTCTTTTGATAAGGATACCTGTTAGGTTGTATGAGGACCCAACTCAATGACCTCCTTTAACTTATTACATCTTTAAAGGCTTCTTCATTAAATATAGTCACATTCTGAGGTACTGAGGGTTAGGACTTCAACATAGACATTTTGGTGGGGACATAATTGACACAGTATAATTCTCTATTTATTTAGGTTTTTATTATTTTTATCCCTGTTTGTAATTTTAAATGGATATATTTTAGATACTTTAATACCTTGCATAACTCTGATGTAATTATGTATTTGATCATACATGCTATTCACCATTGTCAATATTTAACATATTAACCATTAATCAGTGTTCCAGTATTTGGTTCATTGTATGTGTGGTTCTGTTGACTTTTTTGGCTCTTAACACTTTTAGTATCTCTTGAATTTCTTTTTACTCTCTTGTATTATTTTCTTTTATTATTAAAAGATGGTGATTGTGTAGGACAGTGGAAACTAACATATACAGGCTTGTTCATTTTTATGAATAGAAAGGGGCATGTCTTTCTTTCTGCTAGAGCTTTAGTGTGGCTGAGATTTGTTGTGTATATGTTTATCCTCAGTACGTCACAGGCTTTAGATTCCCATATTGATAAGTTATGCTGAAGATTTTTAACCTGAAGATTTTTCTCAGTGTCTGTCTAGGACTTGCTTTCTGCCTCACAGAGGATCTTTTCCATGTTATTATTCTCTTCCAACATTTGATCACTGTGACTTGTTGGCCAACACTTGTTAGCCTGGTGGGAAGTTAGTGAGATGTTCCCTATTGTTCTAACTATGCCTCTGAGGGACATACTGTGTTGCTGGTTTTAAATTCAGGGCTTTCTCAGTGTTCTTACCTTGATATCAGCAGTAGGTCTGGAGCTTCCCAATGCAGCTATTTTTCTGCTCAGCTAGAGATAGAGAATCTTTTCTTGTTCTATATCCCTGCTGCAGTGGATATCCACCATAGTCCTAAAAGTATTATAACTTTTTTTTTTTCACTTTCTCCAGAGCCTTGAGACATTTGTTCTCTTGCCAAGACAGGCAAAAATGTCCCAGCTAGGACTTGTGTTTTTCCCAAGGAAGCTACATTTCTCTTCCTCTGTTTGCATAATGTGAAACACATTCCTTATTCTCCTGTCATCCTCTGAACAATTTATGAGCACTCAGTGAGGTATGTGGAGAAAAATAGGAGAGTGGGTGCAAAATCCCAGTGTTCTCGCAACTTCCTGAATTCTGTATACTCTCAATATCCTACACTCATCAGATTGAGCTGAACTCATCTTACTGCTGCCTGGTAGCACTTAACATATTTAAACAAATGCTTTCTTCCTTGGAGGTACTTGGATTTGTTCACACTTGGGTTAGTTGATTGTCTTACACTTACCCAATAGGTTAAAGGTTAAAGTGAATTTTTGTTATCTGCCAATTGCTCAGGGAGATGGTTGTTCTTTTATTGCTGTAAATATGAGAGTGATATTATTTTCAACTTCCTACATACTTAGCAGAATTGGAAGTCTCAAGGTCACTGGCTTTTTAGTGAAATATTTCAAGGGACATTATTATATTCTTAATCATGTATTTTAATATAGGCTATTTAATTTCCCATGCCTCAGTTTCTTCAACAATTAGAGAAAACATTTACAAGTACTACATTCAAGCATTATATTTAAATGGTCAAAATGGCAAAGAGGTAACTCTATGCTTTCCTCCTTCCATGGCTCCATCATAGATAATTAAAACTATATTTTTATAACACTTATGATATGGAGATGGAGCTACGGGCATAGATTTGAGTTTTAATTTAATTTTAGATCTGCAAGTCTTCCCATTATCGTAAGTGTTCTCAGAGTCCTTTCCCTTATCTGCAAAATGAGAACATTCCACTAAATTGTATTCACATCGCTTCTGTACCATAATCTGAAACTGTTATAAATCATAGTTCCATCTTAGAACACACAATTTTTTATTCATTAGATCATACTTATCTACCTCTTGCAGATGTTGTGGTTATGTGGGCATGTGTATGATTGTGTGAACTATTGCTCATGTTGGAATGCTAAGGTTTTAACATTGAATAACATAATTACACAACTTGTGAACTAGGTTTCTTCTTTTAATGATGCCGTCATCTCTTATTCTGTGGAATACTAGAATGTTACTTAGTTAAAATCAGAATGTAGTTTGGGCAATCATTTAAACATAGGAATTACATATAGTTAAAATCAGAGTGCTCAATTTGAATAAATTTTTAAAATACCAAGTACATGTTTATTTGGAGGCACCAATAAACACTAAGTACAAAACTTATTTCATAAAATAAGTTTATTTACTTCAGCAATTGTGTTAGGGATGTAACTTAATTTATATAATGTGTTATTTGTTCACTGTAGATAGTATGCTTGCATATATTATACATTAAGTAAGCATGTCCCTCCCCACAATTCAGCAAGAAGAGAAAGTTCCCGAAATTTTATTTAAAAAAAAAATAGCTTCTAAGGAGGCATTTACATTAAGTGGCATGGCATTTAAGGTATTTTCTTTCTCACTAGATAATTCTATAAAAAAATCAAACCCATTATTGAATTTCAGAAATAGCAAGGAAAAGAAACTTAAAATGAAAACAATACAAATCATTAACTTGTGTCCTTTTTTTCTGATAACATTTTATTGCACTCTTAAACACTTTTTACAAGGCTTTAAGCAATCTGTCTTTGCCTGGTGGATCACTCAGATATCTCATTGTAAAGTCTTATCCTAATATTATAATTATCACAAAGTTATTTTAAAAACCACTAAAATACTTAAAAGTAGAATAGTGAGTGTGAGAGCATCCTATTTGGCAGTGCATTTCTGTTTTTCTGGGGCATATTTTGTAGTAACTTAAAAAGTGAAGATATTTATAAAATTAAACCACTGCTGACTCCAGCAGGTTTGAGAACTAATGGCTTTAGTACAAATTTTAAAGGCATTTGCATCATTTGACATTATGGGCAATCTGGTGAATAGTCCTCAGCTTCTCTTTCAAATGAAGCAGGAGGACATGAGAAAGAATAAAAATAATTACTGCTGCTCAGCCTCATCGCATAACACAAGGTAATTCACGTTCTCCGAGATCAAACATTCAGTGTTTGGCCCAGTGATTATATTTCAGCAAGGCTATATTTCACTTCCGGAGAAGATATAAGGTTTGTGGGTGAAGATACTTAAATGATCCGTCCTTTCAAAATCTGGCAGTGGCCGGGTACACTATACCAAACAAATGCAAAAGTAAACATTTCTGTTTTAAATCAAGACATTTCACTTATTGATCAGTGAGTGGTATTCTTAAGGATAATAAATTATTTAAACTATATTTAAGAATATGCAGTTTGAGTCCATTTTTTATAATCACTCTTTAATATCAGAATCTTAATGATTTATTTCTTATTGTTCCATGAGATTTTGAATTATTGATTCTCCCTTTTAATATTAAATTGCCTTGTGCTTAAGATGTTTAAAAATATGAGAAAATAATGAAATGATAGCATAACATGTTAACTCAAAATATTAATTTTATTTTCTTTTTTAACATCAGCAATCCAATTACAATTGTGGATACAAGGCTAAAGGGAAGGAAAAAAAATCTTGCTATTTACCACCTTGTAACAAAATCCTGTCTTTCATGTTTATATCTATAATAATAAAAGTGTAATATGCTAATTAGACCAGACAGCTGAACGACCTTCCAGACATCCTTCTGGGCTGTGAGAACCAGCTGCCAGTCTTGAGCCCCTTGCATGAATTCTGTGCATTGGGCCTCTAGTGTCTTCATAAATGCTGACCATGATAGTGATAAAATTTTAAGTAAGATTCCAGGTCATATAATGACGTTTGGAACAACAGTTCTAGATATCAGCGGTGGACTATTATGAATAATTTTATGAAATCAAATTTTTTCTAAAAAGCTTTAGGCAAATATATAAATACATTTCTAGATACTGCTTAAGCTAAACAATATGAATGAATTAATTAATTGTGAATATGATGATTACACTTGCCTTGGAAATGCTACTGCTTTACTCTAAGTAAATCTGCCTTCACTAGGCACATTTTAACTAGTAGTAAGGAATAATGCATTGAAATTCTACACACATGTCAGTTTTATGGATTACTCTATACTAGGAATTTTAGACACACATTCTTTAACATGTTACTTTTTAAACATACACATACACACACACATACATCAATCACTACCTAAATCTAGAAAGGACTAAATGGCTATTTTTTCACTAAAATGTATGATACAATAATTTAAACTATCGATTCTTCTTCTTTATTGCAAATGTTTGTCTCTGGGTGATAATTAATGGAAGAAACACTAGTATTAAATTATAAGCATTTGGAAACATCTATATTTAATAAACAACACATATGCAAGGCCCTAGTCCAATCTTACTGCTAAGACTGAGCTATAAAATCCTGAAATACAGTGCTCTATTTATGTTAACTCTAAGAGAAAAAACAGTGGGATATATTGCCCCTAAACACACACACACACACACACACACATTAATTAATGAGGGTCATTCCCTCTAGGCTCTTTCTTTATCTAATATGAGAGAGAAGAAAAGAATGGCCACCAATACAGTTGGGTTAGCCATTGGAAAATTAGATTCACACCTCTTCTTTATACTAGTAACCCCATAGGATCTGTTATAAATTCACTTTAGATGCCCAAAAGCTTAAATGAATTTGTGTTAACACTGTGAAGTCTTCATTTGTTAAATTAATGGACCACCAATTTAGCAATCAGAACATGGCCTAAGGAAAATAGGGCCCACAAAAACAAGTTTCCCTTAGTGGCAAGAATGGAAATTCTGAAAGAAGACAGTTTTGGCTCTGGAAGAACACCCGAGTAATAGAGCCTGAGAAGTTGGTAGTAAAGTGACTGGACTATGTGGGAGGAAAGCAGTGTGGTAGAATAGAATCCATGCTGAGTACATTTTGTCTTGGATCACATCTAATATCTAATTTGAGAGCATCTGTTTATTCTGCTTCTCTCCATAGGTCTTCAATAACTTTTACCCTTGCCTAACCTTGATTCATCTAAATCTCTTTAGGTCTACTTACATGGTTGTATCACAGAATAAGCTAAAAAATTATACTTGGACTTATTAAAAACAAACAAACTTGAAGATGTATATGGTATGGCAACATATTCTTGCTTAACTAATGCCCTTAGTGCTCTATGGTGCTGAACTTAATGAGTTTTCATCTTGAACAGATTCAGAATTAATTCAGACTTTGGAAAGTCCTGACCCTGACTTTGGTTTTCCTTTCCCTGCCTTTCCAGTGAAAAATCTTAGCTCCCAATTTTGACAAGAATATAAGTCATATCATAATCTATTTGTACATTTACTTTAATTTTATGTTAATGACTTTCTTTAGAGAGAAAAAGAAAAGGAAGAAGAGAGGAAGAGAGAGAAAATCAATTTTTATTCCACCTATGTATCCATTCATTGGTTGATTCCTGAAAGTGCCTTGACTGGGGATCAAACTAGCAACCTTGACATATCAACCAACTGAGCTACCTAGCCAGGATTGTAAATTTAATTTTTTAATAAATGCACAGTCTAGTGTAAGACAACTATAGCTAAAACAAATGAAAGCTATCAATTTTATAGGCATGAACCTTAGTTTTATATTTTTAAATCATTAAGTTAAACTTCTGGCTGAAGTTTCAGATAAAACTCAGGGTCTTTCCATCTAGTCAATTCCAACCACAACCACACATATGACATGGGTGTTCTATTAAATAGTAATATTATATTTGGCATCAATAAGCTTGAATCTTCAGTTGTATAACATCAGACAAAATTTTAACTGAAACATTGGTTATTGCTAAGGGCTGGCCTATGGAATAGGTACATTCACTTGTTCAAATAATCAGGATAAATGATCTAACCTGTATTATCCTTCTTCAGAGTGTGCCCTGACCCGGAACTGTAAACCAGTACACATAGTACACTGGGTGAGCTCCTTGTACAAGAGGAAGAATAATAAAAAAAATGTCCAATCTGAGATATAATCAAGATTAAAAATATTAAAAATGAAATTCATGACTGTTGAAATATGAACAGATGCATTTTGTTTTATTGGATGTATTTCCAATATAAAATTATGTCCTATAAAATAAATACACCACTATGTATATTTAAGCAAGAAAATGTCTTTGTATTGATTACTGAAATATAAAAATAGTATTATGATTCTAGGAACTTATTATATACTTTAATCAATTTCTAGGTCATACCTCTTCTTATAACATTTTGATAACATTTAAAACTTATTTTCTATATATCATTAGCATTATATATTTTATTTACTGGGCTTATTTATTTGAATTGCATTTTCTGGTATATACAGGGTTGGAAAAAGTGGGTATAAAGGAGAAAATTGGCATTTTCTTTAAGCTTTTGGTATTTAATATTGATTAAATGCAATCACTTAAAAAATTAAAAGGGCACAACGAGTATCAAATTCAGTTTAACACATGATAGGCTGCCTTGCACAAATTAGAATGTCCAGTACACGTTAGGATAATATAGAGTAGCCTGAAGCTATAAACCATTCATAGGACTATAGACTTTTGTTTCCGGTTACTCAAACATATAAATATAAACTATGAACAGCCACAAGGAAAATTTATCAGGCTGCAGAAATTCCACTGTAAATTTTTCAGTCATTGCTAATATGATTAGTGACAAATTCTTATTCTAATCCTTGATTTTTTTTAAACATATTTTTATTGATTTCAGAGAGGAAAGGAGGAGAAAGAGAGAAAAACATCAGTAATAAGAGATAATCATTGATTGGCTGCCTCCTGCACGCCCCACACAGGGAAAGGATCCCACAACCTAGGCATGTGCCCTTGACCTAAATTGAACCTGGGATCCTTCAGTTCACAGGTCAATGTTTCCCACTGATTCAAACTGGCTAGGGAGGTAAGCATTTTTAGTTTTTGTTTATTTGTTTGTTTGTTTTTATTCTTGTCATTGCTAATCAAAATGAAAATTTTAAGTCTATGTTTTTGTAATTAATTACCTGCTGAAATTTACCTGGCTATTTTATGACTCAAATTGAATTAAATGTATGCATATAAAATGAATAGGGCCAGGTTTCCATCAAAAGCTCTTTGTATTTTTATTTTCTTTATGTTAATGTTTTCTCTTTTGCAATCAAATCTCACAAAATTTGGCAAGAGCTAAAAGCTCTGTACTATGTTCTTTTAACCTTTTATTTATTATAATACTCTGGGTACAGATTAATTTACTTTGCAAATATTTATTGTTGTTTTATGTGGCTTGAAATGGAAACTGCAGGCATTTGGATAAATGAATTGGGAGCTTGTCTGGCTTCTCTATACCTTCTGGAATTACTTTTATCCCTTACCAAAATGATATCTTGCATTTTCTGTTAGTGTATTCTTAGAGAAACTACAACAGCTAATTCTTGTGAGTTCTATTGCTGTATCAACAGCCTTATTATTATTATTATTATTATTATTATTAATTATTTTAATTTGCTCTCTGCCTGTGGAGGTACATTGCTGTAAATAAACAAAACAAAGTGATGCTATGGCCCTTAAAAAAATCTCACGGCTTTTGGTCATGTGATTATGTATTACAGACCAAAATGAATGAAGTTGGGCTGTGACTAGTGGGGAGAACGGGTCTTTTATCCTGTCACAGGATAGTTCTTTGCAGGTATTATGGTGCTAGCCACTTCTTTTAAGGATCCTCCATTTATCACAGCACCTCCTTAGCTGTGTGTGATTCTCAAAACTACATGGACCTGTTTTTCTGTAAAGATATTGGTTTTATAGACAAATTTCTCTCTTTTGTAATATGAAGTAAAAAGATTTAGTTCATCTTTGAATCATACTTGAGAAACATACAAATGTGATGGTTTATATGTGCCACTGTTAGTCCAGGGGACACAGTTGACAGTGGAAGCCTTCTATGGGATAACACAGAGCCTAGTTGGAAGTAAAAATGCTAACTGACCATGCAAAGTCATGCATTTTCCTAACAAGTCCACCAAATCCATTGGCTGGCTTCAATATCAAGAGAAACTTTGTCCAACAGCTGCTGCTACTCTCTATTAGAAATTCTATTATTTTAATTAACATACATTTATTGATGACTAGAGGCCAGGTGCATAAAATTTATGCACGGGGCAGGGGGTTGGTCTCTCAGCCCAACCTGGCCCTCTCGCAGTCAGGGAGACTTCTCTCTCTCTGTGTGTGTGTGTGTGTGTGTATGTGTGTGTGTGTATAAAGGGATGGCCTACTGAAGGCTTAGGCCCTCTCCCCTGTGGGAGGCAACCAGGGTGATTAGGGGAAGGTGCCATGCCCATCACCCCACTGCTGCTGCCACTGCCAGCCGCCACAGCCACCAATATTTAGTCTTTGCTCAAGCCAAGGTGTTTTCATCAACAGGGACAATTTTCTTTAGGCATTTTTAAGATGACTCATTCAAAGGATATGATATTTCTTTCTTTTTTATCCTCACATGAGGATATTTTCCCACTAATTTTTAGAGTGTAGAAGAGAGAGGGAAAGACAGAGAAATATCAATGTGAGAGTCACAGTTCAATTGGTTGCATCCTGCATGAACCCTGACCTGGGCCCTGGCCAGGGAGGAGCCTGCAACCTAGGTACATGCTCTTGATCAGAGTCAAACCTGGCGCCCCTGTGGGTTTGTGTCTACAATCCAGCCCCAGCAGCCCAGTGCCATGGCCATGGGGCAGGAGCTGGGGCTGCAGGAGCCCCCCTGAATGCTGTACTCTCCAGCTCTGGGGCTGTGCCAGGCCTCTCCTTCTGAGCTGGTCGTGACAGTTATGGTATCCCTACCTAATTTGCATATTACATCTTTATACACACACACACATACACACACACACACACACACACACACACACACAGAGAGAGAGAGAGAGAGAGAGAGAGAGAGAGAGAGAGAGAGAGATTTAAAATTTCAAATATATTTGTTTTTGCTTTTATCGGTACAATATAATCAATACACACCAAAGAGAGAGAGCAAGGAATATTTCAAAAGTTTGTACATAAATTTTCATAATGGTAAGTCATCCTTGTATATGTCTCTGTAAAATAAGAAGAAAAAAAGTTTTCTCAGGGTCCAAGTGAATTTAAAGTTATTGCACACTAGAGGCCCATTACATGAAGCTTCATACAATAGGCCTTCCTTCCCCTGGTTGCCAGTTTTCCTCTAGCACTTGGGACCCAGGCCTTTGCTCTGGCCACACTGGAGGTTAGGCTTCTCTGCTCAGGCTGCAGCAAGGTTCGGCTTCTCTACTCAAGCCACAGAGGAGATGTCAAGCCTCTTCAGTCTTCAGTCTTTGGTCTTTGCTTGAGCTAGAGACTTCAGTTTGCATATGCCAATTAATCTGTCATCTTTGTTAGGTTAATTTTCATACTCACTCCTGATTGGCTGGTGGGCATCATGGAGGTACAGTCAGTTTGAATCTTTCTCTTTTATGAGTGTAGATGTTATTGTGGCTCAGAATCTTCATCATGGGAGAAGTCATAAAAAAGGATAAAACTTACATCCCTTCCATCTCCAGCTAAACACCAACCCCATTTCCCCTCAGCTTAAGTGATCAGTAAATATTTCCACAGTGGGCTTGGTTCTGAGCTGCTCACAAAAACCTCAAGATTTCATCTAATTTTCAAGTCTCAGAAACTTTAAATTATCAAGAAATACCACCTTCAATGCAAAGTGACAATTGTTGTGGGAGAAGCTGCTAGTTTTCACTCAGTATGTGTCACCCTGTTTTCCTGTAGAAAACGGAAATTGGAGTTTGGCATGTAGCATTCTTCAACCTTCCTTGTAACTAAGTGTGGTCACACAAAGTGCTGGCTCATGTAATATGAGATATACTGGTGAGTAGAAATTTCAGGATTTATTCCTAATAGAACAGCTCCACCATCCTTCTTTCTCTATCTTTCTTTAAGAGTACATGCATGGCCAGTGTGGCTCAGTTGGCTGAGCATCATCCCATGTTCAACCAAGAAATCATAGGTTTAATTCCCAGTGCCTGGTTTGCAGACTTCATCCCGGTTTTGGCAGTGTAGGAGGCAACCCATGTATCTCTCATGTATGTTTTTTTGTGTTTTGTTTTTTTCTCTCTCTCCCTCTCCCTTACCATCTCTGAAAATCAATGAACATATTTTTTTAAAGAGTGTTAAGTATGGCAACAAATAGCCTTGGGCCACATAAATGAGGGTTGTCTTAGAGAAGGCAGAGCCACAAAAAACAAATGTCTGTGTCTATAACTCCCTGATACTAGTTCATTATTCTTGGATAGTTTACTCTCACATCATCTCATTAAAGAAAAATCATCTTGCATCTTATTTGTGCCATATGTACTACAGATCATTGTTATAATAGAATGTGTCTAATATCTTAAAATTAAAAACTAGTGGAATGTCTTTTTTAAAGTAATTTAAACATCTATTTATTATACTTAATTTCATTAGTCAACATTCTAAACTATAATTTGTAGAGACACAAACCCACAGGGGGACCAGGTTTGACTCTGATCAAGGGTATGTACCTACATTGCAGGCTTCTCCCTGGCTGGGGACCAGGTCAGGGCTAATGCAGGAGGCAACCAATCGAAGTGTGCCTCTCACACTGATGTTTCTCTGTCTTTCCCTCCCTCTTCTACACCCTCTAAAAGTCAATGGGAAAAAATCCTCATGTGAGGATAAAGAAAATAAAGAAATAAACTATAATGAATTGGGCAATAGAACAAATTGCATAATATTAAATTCAGTGGAGTTTTATATATATGCATCTATTCTTTCCATAAAAACAACTACAACCATAAACAAGTAGACTTTATGTGTGGGAAGCTCAAACACTATTGCAACTTTAAAATCCAGGTTAAGAAAACTTTACTATCTTTGTGGTATTATAAAATTACCTTCCCAAGGTGAAAAACCTGTTCAGTTTTCTAAGGTGTGGTTATATTCTGTATTAAATTAAAAAAAAAAAGAAAAAGAGGCATATATTGACACCATCTTTTATAAACTCCACATGTAAATGGGCCCCAACCAATCATATATTTTCCTTCACCAGCCTGTATTTAGAATCTGTGATTGTGTCAGAGGCTTGACATTGATTTGACTCAAACTGTTGTTTTTCTTTGTCTGATCAAGTTTTTTTTTTGTTGTTGTTTGTTTTTTTTTTTTTTTTTTTTTTTAATCAAGGAGGAGTTCTTTGTTGCTCTTTTTTTCTCCTCCTGCATTTTAGTAGGGTTGATAGAACTGTAAAATAAGTAGTAATTTTAAAAATGTTTTAAAACTTTTCAAAAGTAATGCTGCTATTCCAGGCTACTAGGCATGATTTTACTCCCCCTTGATTGCTGTCAGTGACAATACTATGCAATGTGCCTTATTGATCTTAATTTCATCTTCAGTTATTTGGAACTGTCAGCAATTTATAATCTCTGGTTTTCATTCTTTTCCTAATCAATACTTCTACACATAAACACACACACACACACACACACACACACACACACACACACTCTTAATCTCACCCTGCTTTGTATGTGTATGTGGATATGCCGTTGCAACTGTGAGAATTTGGATGTTGTGAGCTGTTTTTTGCTTGTTTTTATGCAGTATTTGACAAATTCCAATAACCTTTCATTGCATTTAATTATAAGTAGACTAGCAAGACTTTAGTTAATAAATAAATAAAAATAAATCTCCATATTATTTTGACTGAATGTTAAAGTAATGTTCAAGCAGGTGAATTCATTTTATGTATCAAAATGCACTCCTTCAGACACAAAAATCCTAAATGTCAAATTATTCACATATGAAGACACCATTATCTAGGATAATTTTGTTGAATTAATTGTCTTTTAAAAATATGGGTTACGAACAAATAGCCAGGTATACACAGATACTATGCGTGTTCAATAGTATGTCCTTAGGGAAATGGAAAATTACTTTATATGATAACTAATTATTTTGAGTTCCATGCCTTATTTAAAAGTATTCACCATAAAATGTTTATATATTCCATATTCTCACATAGGTTAAGGTAAACTATCATAGCTTAATTCATTTAAAAAATGTAAATTACCTTTCTGCACATAAATGTATAAACACAATAATGGTGTCATATAAAATTTATGATTTAGGAGGACACAATGGGATTCTTTATTCTAATCATGTTAATGAGAAAATTAAGACAGAAAGAACCACTGTCTATGTGTAAATATATAAATAGATGCAAGTCAAAATTAAAAAAAAAAAAAACTAGCTCTCATTTATTGAGCAGGTATATTCCAGGTACCTTACTACATAGGGAGATAGTTTATGGTTGTGGTATTTAGCTATTAAGTTATTAAGCATGGGCTCTGGAACAGAACTGAGTGTCTTTTTTAAGTTTTAAAATACTATTTATTATTTTAAATATGTTTTTTATTGATTTCAGAGAGAGAGGAAGGGAGAGGGAGAGAGAGACAGAAACATCAATGATGAGGGAGAATCATTGATCAGCTGCCTCTATATGCCTCCTACTGAGAATTTTTGATTATACAACCCAGGCGTATGCTCTCACCAAGAATCAAACTGTGTCCTCCTGGTTCATAGGTCAAAGTTCAAACAATGAGCCACACTGGCAGGGAAAAACTGAGTGTCTTAATCCTGTGTCTTCCACCTAATAATGGTGTGACATTGGGCACATTACTTCCCTATTTATGTCTCACTTGTCTCTTCTGTAAAATCAAGTATATATTAACATTTTGCTCACTGAGGCATTATGGGTATTAAATAAGTGAATATATGTGTTAGAGTACTCATTCCTTGAATCCTGTTCCACTACACTAATTGTTGGGTCCGAGTTCCTCTGCCAGGGGCTGGACCTTCTAGGATGCTGGGTCTTAAAAGACAGAGAAGACATGAGAAGTTTTAGGCTTTATAAGTGAGTCTTTATTGCAAACTGAGTTGCCATTGCTATTAAGGAGCCCTTAGACAAAGCAGTCCAGCAAAGCCGTCCTTGCTAATACAGTAGCCATTCTAGCAAAACAGCCAGCACCAGCTTATCAGTAATACATCTTCCCTACAACGCAGCCCCCAACATAGGAGCTATGTCGAAGCCAGCCACATTGGCTGGTCAGTATCATACTTTATAATAACTTAGACAAAAGAGTCTTCTAGCCAAATAGTAACATCAATCGTTTGGGTTATAAAAGAGCATGCTTGTGAAGTGCATACAGTGAAACTGCTCTGTCCTTGCACCTGTCTATGGCTACTTGGTCTTGAACATCCTGATTAGGATTCCGACACTCAGATTGGCCTTGAATATCCAGTGTACTCTGGACAGTCCCCCCTCCTGCCGCCCCAATGTGTGTTATACTTAGAATAAAGTACTCAAAAAGTAATAAGTTAAAAATATCTAGGTAAATTTATATAATAATGATATGTTATTATAAAAGAAATGTTCAGGACAAAATTGATTGAGATATCATCTATTATGTTGTCAAATGCAAATTACTTTGGACTTTCAAGGCAATTTATAAAGTAGTCTCAGTTTTTCTTTTCTTTTTAAATCCAGTTTAACTGCTTCCCTTTCCTCAATAAACCTCCTTTGGTTGCAGACTTAGCTCAGTCTCATTGCTCTCTCATAGAGTTGTCTGCTGGGGTAGGCTGAATCATGGTCCTCAGATTCTGCAGACTTGATTTTCAATCCCTGAAATCTCTAAATGTTATCTTATGTGAAAAAAAAAAACAATCCTTGCATATGTAATTAAGGATCTTGAGATAGAGAAATTATTCTAGAATATAAGAGAAGGGCAGAGGGAGATTGAAGAGAAACAGAAGAGGAATCAATGAGACCATGGAGGCCCCTTAGAGCCTCTGAAGAAAAGGCGGTCCTGCTGTCACCTTTAGGCTCGGTGATGCCAATTTCAGACTTCTGGCCACAAGAAGGATGGGAGAATAAGTTTCTGCTGTTTTAAACCATCCGGTTTGTGGTAATTTGTTACAGCAGCCACGTGAAACAAATACATCTGCTTACTACTATTTGTTTCCCTCTCACTTCAGAGCCATTTCATTTCTCCTTGACCTAGTCCATTGTAGCTGCTGTACATTGATCTTGGTTTCAGCATTCACCATAAACCTTTTTCTGCCACATCAGCTCTTATGATCTCTTTAGCCCCTAATTTTTTTAAAACTCTTTGCCATGCAAATTATCATTAGTTTGCAGTCTTGTAATTGATTGTTCAATTGATTAATTATAAAATTACTTTCTCAAATTTATCGCATTTATCTTCATCTTATATCTATGATTTCTATAGTGATCATGGTTTCTATAATATTAACTACATACAAAGTATGCTACATATTACATCTTAATCAAAAGGCTTTCTAACTTTGCACAATTCTTTTTCTATTTTTTTCCATACATATTTTTTTCTTCTCATCATTGTGAATCTCTCTCTTTATCTTACCATTTCATCCATTTAAATGTCTAGCTTGTTTTTTTTTAATAAAAATATTTTTGTGGGTTTTGAATGCCAACTTGAATCCAAACTTTCAATATTGGCAGGCATCTGCATTACATTGAAAATGCAAAGGAGGTTATGTATATTCAATAGAACACAGACTTGGATGGGTACCCAGTCTGTTTTGATTGCCAACATATAGCTGGCATTTAAGAGATTGTCTGAAGCTGTGGCCACATAACAATATTATTTGTAAGTGAACTATAGGCTTTATTCCCAATTGGCTCTTTTGTGTACAAAGACATGGCTAGAGACAAAAGGATCAGTTTGAGCACGGCTCAAACACATGTTCTCACTGGTTAAATCATGAAGGAATCAGTCATCCTGACTACTTTGAAGCTTCAGTTTCTAAGATAAATACACTGAAGGAAATTAAATGTGGATGTTTGTGAAATATAATGATTCCTGACAAAGGAAGCTAATGCTGTTCTAAGGGAGAAATACTACTAATTAATCAGATCTTTGAGATAAATGAACAGAGCGCTTTGAATAAGTTTAATGGTCCCATAGACCAATTGATCAGAAAGAAAAAAATAATTAATTTGACTGATGAACATAATTTTGTCAAGAGACAGAAATTTTGTCTCTAGATATTATATAGCAAAGTTATTTGGGAGAATTTTCTCTATATCTCATAGTGCGTTTGGTATCATATTGGCATAACCATAGAGCAACCACACACAAGTATATGCATACACATACACACACTTTATCCACATGACATGCAGCGTGTAAAGAAATTATCACATAACCAATTGTATAAAACTTGATAATTGCTCGATAGGGAATAAGAGTTTATCTCTCTCTTCCTTAATAATTCCCCATTGTTTAACCTGTATGAAAAGTATTTAGTAATATAAGTAATACGGAAGAGAAGAGCAAACAGAAAATAAATCTTGAAAAAGAATCAGGGAAAGCAATGAGACAGAGCCCTTGTTGCCGAGCAGGGCTTATTGTGGAGGATATAAATAAAAATTTTGAGATAAAGAGTAACACACTTTTACAGAATTTGCATTTTACCTAGAGAAAATGGAATGCATAGTAGCAGTGTGATAAATCAAAAAGGTCAAAGACTTAGAAGAAATACTTCAAATATCACAAACATGAATGGTACACATGCTGCAAAATGAATGCTTCTCTCCACAAACCTTATCTTGATACCTCTCTACCAGAACGCTTGCTCCTTATTTTTGTCAGGTTTTCAGAATTTCTCATCTGTTCTTTTCCATTTCTAAATCATTTGCAATTTTCTGCTGCAATAGCTTTATTCACAACGTTAAAAAGTAAAATACATTTACTGAAAATTTCATATTTAAGTGCACACTAGAAGTATTGATTTACAATTCATTATGCAGCCACCAGAAAAGATCATTTAGCACAGTATGGTGTTCTGACTTCAGAAATAATTTTCCTCCTATTAGCCTCTCTATCTTTTTCTAGTTGTTTTCGTCGTCGCTGCAAATGCATAGAAACTCCTTGTTTATTTCGTTCTGAAGTTTGGTAGTTCTGGCTGTCAGCAGCTGACCCATCCATCTCTCCCACTTTTGTAAATGAGCGCCTTAGCCACAAGCCTGCACCGAGCATCAACTACGCTTCACTGAACACACTGTGGAGTCTCACAAACCCTGGGTTCTTGCTGCTTTTGCTAAGCAATACGTATGTTATCTCTCCTATTTCAGACCCCTTGCTTCTGCATATCAAGGCCTAGAATTCATCTTATCTGAGAAGTCAACAAGGAAGTGAAAAATGTAGTTTAAATATTAGGGGAAACACAATTTTCATTTCTAAATGAAATTCATGAGGTTGGCTTTGCTAGTCATAAAAATGTAAAATCTCTCCCTTCATTCATGTTAGATATCTCCAAGTAAGATATCTGGAGCAAAATTTGGCATGTGTGCGTTTCCTAAATTGAAAGAAAACTTGGTTTGTGGTCTCAGATGTGGTGTAGAAAGTTACATCAAGTTATGACTTACCCTTTCAAGACTGTTACCATTCTGTTTCTATGGATTTTCAGATGGTAAATGAAACAACAAATGAGAAAAGATTTCAAGCTATCATTATTATTATTATTATTATTTTTTACTGTTTTGGTGAAGACAGAATGCAATAGAAAATCTCCCCTTTCTGGGGTAATTGATCAGTTTTCTAACTTGATGTATGAAATTTAGCTATGAATAGAAAATGGAGTCTGAAGTTGGAAGATTAAGATACTCATGTACTTCCCTAATTATTTTCTGGGACATTCACAAGTTTGCTTCTCCTCCTATGTAAAGTCTTCATTGTGAGTATTTTAACTTTTCGTCTAGATCAGCGGTTCTCAACCTGTGGGTCGCGATCCACAGATTGAGAACTGCTAGCAGAGTCGCCTAAGACCATTGGAAAACACAGATATTTACATTACGATTCACAACAGTAGTAAAATTATAGTTATGAAGTAGCAACAAAAATAATGTTATGGTTGGGGGTCACCACAACATGAGGAACTGTATTAAAGGATCACGGCATTAAAAAGATTGAGAACCACTGGTCTAGATGTTCTTAAAATATTAAGCAAGTTACTGCTTTGTTTTAGCTCCTTCCACAACTCCTCCAACTCCCTCAGACTCATCAGGTAGAGAGAGTGAATGGTGGAAAAAAGGAGGGTGGAATGGGCAAATCCCATGATGGTCACTTCTCCACACATTACTCCAAAAAAGACTGAGAACAGATTTTTATCACAGTGTTTCATTCTAAATTTCCTTATACTATATCCCTTACTGAGTTTTCATTCTCTCAACTCATTTCTATGTATAGTCTTTCAATCTTGTCAAATTCACTCCAGATTATCTCGGTAGACCTCAGACCATATTCTGGGTTCCAGGAAAGTTATTTTTAATGCCCCATTATTTGCAATTGTTTTTTTGTTGTTGTTGTTGTCAGATATTTCCATTTTGAGAATTCCAATCTATGATCTAATTTTGTCTTTAACGATGCAAAGAGTTTTGTTCTAATGACTTCTATATTATCCAAGTATTATTAGGATATATTATCCCCATTAAAAATGGTGACATTTTATCATTGTTGTTATTGTTTCATCAATAGCAATGATGGTTGGTGAGAGGGAAAGAAAAAATACATAAACTAATATTTCTATTAATGTAAACTTAGGGAAAATAAAATGAGTCAAGGTTCACTGTGCCTTTAAGGTTTTATTCTTCCCAGTAAGAATGATGTGTCTGAGATGTGTGAGATAAAAGGTAACAGAAGTAAAGTTATATATGTGTGTACTACAGAGGAATTGGCAAAACAGTCCTACTAAATATTTAGTTTTCCTGTTTAACCTTTCTAAGTATTTTGTGTAAAAGTAATTTGAAGCTTCTCCTACAATATTTAAATATTTAATATTTAAGTGTCTAATATTTAAGCTTATCTTAAAATATTTAAGTATCCACAAAGTTGGAAGGAATTAAAGAAGGAGACAGGTAAATTTTTGACAATGATACCCAATGTGGGATAAATGCACCTGATATAAAAAATAATCATGAAGTAAATAAGAAGTCCTCAGTATGCTAATACATCATAAAGATAATATTATATATTCTAATTATAGAAAATCATGTAATTATAATGATTTCTACTTATTATTTGTAATAAAAATAGTTAAATGTATTTGTATTCTTGTTTTTAAGTTGGTTATTTGTTATTCATGATTATGAAAATATTTCAAAATTCATTTTTCCTCTTCCTATTAGACAAACATTGGCTATACACATGTTTCAGTTCCAGCTTAGAATGAATGAACTTTAATTTGGACATAACATGTTTCACTTTGGTGTAATCTCCTATCACTGGATAACACTGTTGAAGACTCCAAAAATAATTAAATTTAATGATTTAATGTTTATACTGATATATGTCTACCAAATGAACTATTTGTAAATTATTTGATTATACACCATCATGCAGTACGTGTGTGTATGTTTACACACACAGACATCCAATCACAGTAGGGAAATGAAATACATTTATAAATAAAAGTAAAAGCATGTATACTTTAAAAAATCACAAATAAGGCATATATTAATTCACCATGTATTTAAAGTAGTGCTCTTAAAAGATTTCTCACAGTATTTAAATGAAAACTAAAGGCTTGGGGTAGAAAAAAAAGAATAACCAGATCTGGAACTGAGATTTACTGCATTTCTTTTGAGCAGATTTTCTGTACATAAGACAATCCATGCAATTATACAAACAAATCTACAAGAGAGATATAGGATTTTGTTTCTATTCTTGGAGACCATGAGTCCTTTGTAATTTTTCTTTTTTCTTTTTTCTCGTAACTTTTTTTGGTATTTTTTTATTTTTATTAATTTTTTATACATATCTCCCTATTACCCCCCTCCCTCCCAGGCATACCCTCCCAGTGTCTATGTTCATTAGTTATGCTTATATGCATGCAAACAAGTCCTTTGATTGATCTCTTATCAACCTCACCTAACTTTAATCTTCCTGCTGTAATTTCACAGTCTGTTTGAAGCTTTATTGTCTCTGTATCTATCCTTTTGTTCATCAGTTTATAATGTTCTTTATTATCCACAAATTAGTGAGATCATGTGATGCTTCTCCTTCATTGACTGGCTTATTTCACTAAGCATAAGGCTCTCCAGTTCCAACCAGGTTGCTGCAAATAGTAAGAATTCCTTCTTTGTAATTTTTCAAGATAGCATTTTATACTGTTAGCATATGCTGTTTAGCATCTTTCTGCCATTCTCCACCCTTCCTCAAGGTTGATGGCAGTATGGGAGATTACTCAGGCAGTCTGTTGTTTACTATGTACTATGGAATGATCTTTTAAATGAAATTGTGCTTTGGTCAGTAACCTTCTTATTAACCTATTAATTTAAGAATCTTCATACAAGCTTTTCAGAATTCCCTACAATCTATTTGAGACCTATAAAGATACTCATAGTTCCACTATTCTTTATATGGTACTACTACAAAAATTTTCATATTCAGTTGTTAATTAATCAAGGATTAAAATATCCTTTATTATTGCCACTTCATTTTCCAAGTAATTTGTAAAATTTATCTAGTACTTTCTCTACAAAATAGATGCTTATAAGTTTTTCTTGAACCTTTATTATTATTTTATGTTCCAAATCTGCATGACAATTAGAAATTTAGCTGTCATGTGTGTCTCACTGAGTTGTATGTGAGAAACAAGTAGAATTAAAATAAATGGCATGAAAATAGTTATGCTTAAAATATAGTTTAATATGCTTACCATATTATATTATTTTTTTTCATTTATTCATTAGAGGAGAGAAAGAGAGAAAGAGAGAGAGAGAGAGAGAGGGGGGGGGGAGAGAGAGAGAGAGAGAGAAAGAGAGAGAGAGAGAGAGAGAATCAATTTGTTGCTCTACTTACTTATGCATTCATTGGTTGATTCTTGTATGTGCCCTGAACAACTAAAAACTGAATTACCTGGCCAGAGCTAACATATTCTAATTATTTTTAAAGACTACTTAGTCCATAAGATTTTAATTAATGCTATTTATGTGTAATAAATTCCATAAAATAAACTGGATAGATGTAAGAATAGATAATATAATCATATATATATGTTTGTCAACCTATTCAAGATCTGAAATGTATAGAACAATATAATCAATGCCCAATCACCCCAAAAAGCTTTGTTTTACCCATATATGGTCAATCCATCAGTCTCTTTTTCCCAGAAAGCTATCAATATAATTTTTATTACCTTAGTTTAATTTTATTGTTCTAGAACTTTCTGTAAATAAAAGCTGGACTATATATAGTTTTTTATTTTGTCTCTTTTGTTCAACACAATTTGAAATTTGGCCAAATTTTTGTTTTTCATTTTGTATTGATGAGTTGTTCTCCACATTTAGAATACACATTATTTTGTTTATACTTTCATTTCTTAATAGACATCTAGATTTACCTAGGTTTATTAACCTATATATTCACCTCTCCTGGATAAATATCTGGGTGGACATGTTAGATCACAAAGTTCGTATAAGTAGAACTTAATTATAAAACACTGCCAAGTTGCTTTCCAACATATTTGTGCTATTTTAAACTCCCATTAGCTGTATATGAGTGTTGTAATTTTTCAACATCCTTATCAATGATTGTTAGTTTTAGTGGATATGGAATATATTTCATGATTTTTTGTTTGTAACAAATCATGTTGAACAACATTTTGTATGCATATTGGCCATTTTCTGCATTCTTTTATGAAGTCTGTTCAAGGCTTTGCCCATAGTTTTTCAATTGGGTTGTGTTACATCTGGTTTCCAAAAATGGTTCTGGTATTCATGCTTGGATAGTCCCCTCTCACACTGTAGTCCAAGTAGCCCTCTGACACATTTCAACCAATGGAATGTCACAGAAGTAATACTCTCAATTCTAGATCTAAATCTATCATTTCTATACCAAATAATGATTCCCTGTCATTTCCATGCCACAGTTTTATTACACACTTGATTATAAAGAAAGACAGGTGGTAGGTGTGTGCTATTATATACTGTTACCAATGGTATGCTCCTCTTGGATTCAATATTTTTCAAAATAGGGTGTCCCAAAAATGTATACACACACTTAGAATAATTATAAAGGCAGAGCTTATTAAAATAGATTTCTTTAAATTTGAACTATCAGCTCTTAAATACCATCATTTGGTTGCCTTACTGTGTCTTTCTTAATTCAAGTAAATATTCATGTTGGAAAATTTTCAATTAGATGCTATTCCTTCTAATAGTAAGCCATTCCATCAATTAACCTTTTAATAACCTATGTAATGATAATTGAAAAAGGAGTGGTGAACAAAACTGCCACAATCCCTACTTTATTTTATTTTTTTAAATATATTTTATTGATTTTTTACAGAGAGGATGGGAGAAGGATAGAAAATCAGAAACATCGATGAGAGAGACAATGATCAGCTGCCTCCTGCACGGCCCCGACTGGAGTTGTGCCCACAAGCAAGGTACATGCCCCCAACTGGAATGGAACCTGGAACCCTTCAGTCCGCAAGCCGACGCTCTATCCACTGAACCAAACCGGTCTCGGCCCTACTTTAAATTTTTACTGGAAAACATGATAGAAAATAAGTATAATTATATATATAACAAAAGGCCCGGTGCATAAAAATTCATGCACATCAGCGGGGCCTGCCCTCTCTCACAGTCCAGTAGCATTCAGGGGTAGGAGGCAACCCGGCAATCAGGGGAAGGTAATGCCCCCTGTCACAAGCCTCAGCCAGCCCTGGTTACCTGAGCCTCTGGAGGCCCATCTGAGACTTGCCTGTTCCTGGGGTCAGCCCTGGGTGGCTGGGAGTCTGAGGGGATTGTGGAACTCTAGAGGCAGGTATGAGGAGCAGCTAGAACCACCTGGTTGTGGGCCAGGCCGTGCCATATGCCTGCCGCCCCAGCAGAGCTGAGGGGAGTGGGTGCCACCATTTTGTGGCTATGGGCACCACCATCTTTGAGGGTGTGACATCAATTAGCATATTCCTTCCTTATTTGTTGTGGGCACCTCCATTTTTGTGAGAGGACATGATGGTCATTTAGTACATTCTCTCTTTATTACATAGAATTACTTATATGCATGTTCTCTAAATAGTGTATGTGCAGGATTTTGTATAAGTCTAAATTCTGGCAAACTAGCTTAGCCCTAAGGTGTAAAAGTCAATGAAAAAAGTTTTTTAAGAAGATGATTTTTAAGATAAGACCTGAATAAGAAGAGTTTAACAAAGAGAGAAGAAAAAGACAAATATTTCAGATATGTGAACCGTCAGAGTTTATTACAAGCATGATGGGTTTTAGATACTGAAGGAAGCAATCATGGTGAGTTTTAGGCATTGCAAGAAGTCTGAAATGGCTTGAGAAAAGAATGTAAGTGAAGCACTTGAACTAGGTGGGTTTGCCTATATTAGAAGAGTTCAGATCATGCTAGAATCCCAAGGACCTGTCAAGTGTTTTCACTTAAATCAACAACAGGCATCTATAAAAGAATACAGAGCTGAGGCATGAAATGAAATGGTGTATATTTTAACAAGTCCACATTGGAGTGAAAAAGTGAGTAAAGATTGATTATAATACTATTGACATAGCCTGGTCTAAATGCTATAGTAGTAATACATTTTCAGAGATTTCCTACCTAAGTCCAGCTAGTATAGCTCAGTGGTTGAGCATCAACCTATGAACCGGAGATCTTGGTTCATTTCCTGGTCAGGGCACATGCCCCAGTTGTGGGTTCATCCCCAATGGGTATGTGTAGGAGGCAGCCAATCAACGATTCTCTCTCATCATTTGTGTTTCTATCTCTTTCTCCTTCTTTTCTCCTCTCTGAAATCAATACAAATATATATATTGGGGTAATTTTTCAAAAATATTTTAGAGAATCAAAAATTGGAAATGTTCCACAACTCATTTACTGAGCCTCACATAATCTTGATTTCAAAACTTAACAAAAATATTATAAGAAAAAAAAAATTACACACCAATATTGTTCATAAACACAGATACAAATATACTGAACAATATACTCAAATCAAGGAATATGTAAAAAATAATTGTTCATATAATTACTAGTTATTTAAAATATTAACAAATTAGATTCATAACATTGAGGATTACTGTTCATCAGTATACATAATTAAGAGAGTAAAAATACAATTTGCCCAAATTTATAGGTATTTTCAGCCAACATCTTAACTAATAAGAGTAATATGCAAATTAACCACCACTCCACTATAACCACAAGCCATGCCCACCAGCCGATCAGGGGAGTATGCAAATTAACCCAACCAAGATGGCTGCAGCTATGGAGCAAGCAAGAGGCTTGGGTTTCCCTGGCAATGGAGGAAACCAAGCTTTCTGCATATCCTGGCAGGCCCAGGCCTCCACTCAAGGCTACAAAGTTTCAATTATAAAAGACAAATAAATCCCAACATAAGTGGCAGCAGCCACAAAGCTGGAGACAGCAGGAGGCTTGGGTTGCACCCGGTGATGTAGAAAGCCAAGCTTCCACAGCCCTGGCCTGCCTGGGTCTCCGCTTAAGGCTACAATGTTTAAATTATAGAAGATAAATAAATCCCAACAAAAATGGCTGTGGTCACAGAGTAAGCAGGAGGCTTGGCTCCACTCAAGTATACAAAGTTTTAATTATAGAAGATAAATAAATCTCAGATACCAGGGCCTCCACTTGGCATAGCTGGCCTGCAAACCACCACAGGCCCCTCGCCCAGGCTGTCCCATGCCCAAGAGAACCCCCACCCTAATCCAGGACACCCTTCAGGGCAAACCAGCTGGCCCCCACCCCCACCCATGCACCAGGCCTCTGTCCTATCTAATAAAAGAGTAAGATGCAAATTGATCATCACACTCCAACACACAAGATGGCTGCCCCCATGTCGTAAAAGATAGATGCTCCCATGTGGACACAAGATGGCCACCACAAGATGGCAAGCAGGGAAGGGCAGTTAGGAGGGACCAGGCTTGCCAGGGAGGACAGTTGTGGGCAAACAGGCCAGTAGGGGAGGGCAGTTGAGGGCTATCAAGCCTGTAGGGGAGGGCACTTGGGGGTTCAGGCTGGCACAGAAGGGTATTTGGGGGTGGCCAGGCCTGCAAGGAAGGGATGTTGGGGGAGATGCAGGCCTGCAGGGGAGAACAGTTAGGGGAAAACAGTCTGGCAGGGGAGCAGTTTGCCATCAATCAGGTTGGCAAGGGAGTGGTTAGGGAGGTGATCAGAGTGGCAGGCAGAAGTGGTTAGGGGCAATCTGGAAAGCAGGCAGGTGAGCAGTTGGGAGCCAGCAGTCCTGGATTATAAGAAGGATGTGCAACTGCCTGTTTAAGTCTGATCCAGGATCGGGATCCCAGATTGGAGAGGGTTCAGGCTGGGCTGAGGGACACACAAACACCCATGCACAAATTCTGTGCATCCTGCCTCTAGTTACTTATAAATTTCTATATCTAGCTTATATAAAGTATTATTTTAAAGCAAAAAAAAACTAATAAGAATCCAATTAAAAAGGCAGGGGGACATAAAGAGACACTTCATAAATAAATAATTCTAAATAGCTTATAAATATATAATGGTGATGAATCCTTTTATAATCACAGGAATGGCAATATATACTCAACTGAATGGCCAGTAATAAAACAGAAATAAAGAAAAATATTCTAACTAAGTGTTGAAGAAATTATGGAGCAGAAAGAATGCCCATATGCTCCTCAAGAAAATATAAATTATTGGCCTGGTCTGTGTGGCTCAGATTGTTGGAGTGTCATCCCTTACACCAAAAAATTGTGGATTTAGTTCCCAGTCAGGGTACTTAAGGGAAGAAACCATTTTTCTCTCATATTGATCTTTCTCCCTCCTTTCCTCTCTCTGTAAATTCAATTAATAACAATTAATAATATCTTCATGTAAGGATTAAAAATAAATGAAATATATATATATATATATATATATATATAATATATAATTAAACTTTCCTTTTGAAAATTATTTGGCAGTATTTATGCTCAGCTGACATTCATGTATACATATTCCAATATTCTTATAGCTGAATATTCATGGGACATAATAATAGTCAAGAGATTGAAAACAACAGAAATATCTATCAACAGTAGATTTCATGAACTGCTGTAAATGGATACAAAAGAGTAAGTACTATGCATCAATGAAAACAGGACAGGCACACTACCTCATCCAGGATGCTTTTGCTGACTACTGTCTCACTTACCAGGTGAACATAATGGTATCCATGGCTCTGTATCTTTATATGCATTTGCATTAGAGCATTGTAGCAACTGGATTTTATTGTAAATTTCTATTTACATGGCCTCTCCACAGCTAAATAATAACTATTTTAGTTCTTTGGTTTACTTATCTTCATATTCCCAATTTCTAGCTCAGTAACTCACATCACTGAAACCCTCAAGTTATATTTATTAATATGATTGAATGGATATGATTTTTCATCTAAGTCATTCTGATAACTAATAGAGCAGCTAATGGCAGAGCATGCTGTATGCTTATTTACTGAACATACACAAAGGATAACAGTAAGGAGAATAAAGTCAACAGATTCCTGCCTTCATTTTGTCCACTTGGCAATAGTCACTCTATCGTGCTATAGTCGAAAGCTGGCGAACATGCCACATCTCTTAAAGGTTTCCTGAGAAATAAAGGCAGATTAGCAAGCGTGTTTGAAAATTTAAGATTAGGACAGGTTTGGGAATGCCTGTATTAATCTTGTTAGATGACATTAAACGTGTCATCCTCTCCCAGCACTCCTCTGTAAAGCAGCTGTACAGAGGAGTAGTTTTTGATTTGTACTCTTCTCGGGAGTTCATTTCCATTAGACATTTGTCACTATAGCTATGCACTGAATAAGCTAATCAAATGGTTTCTATATTTAGCTGTTCTTTGTTGTTCTATTTATTTATATGATCTTTACGCATGTTCTTAGAAAAACCATCTTCATATACAGTACGTATGAATGAATTCAAAGAACTTCAGCAAGTTTAATACTTAATGAAATATTTTATTTGAAAATTCTCCCTCTCCGTTCTTTATTACCACTACTTCTTAAATACTAGTTTTATTAATAAAGTACAATATAAATTTTGCCTCCCTCTCTGACATCCTCTATCCCATTATTAAAGTGCATATTTCTTCATTTCATTCTTCTGCTTTAAGAAATTCAGTGCCCCTCCATCACCTTTACATTAAGATACAAATTCCTGAAAATAGCACACAAACTTGTTCATATCTCAGCCTTTTAATCATACCCACCTCATCTCCTATATCACAGACACTCTGGAAAAGCCAAGTCTCAAGAAGGCTCATTGTTTTCTTGCCTTCATGCCTTTGCACATGCCTTTCTCTCTGCTTTGAAGGTTTCTTTTTTTTATTTTCTGACTAACTCCAATATATATTTTAAGGGTTACAATCCTAGTGGGATGGATACCTTTTCTAACCCACTGCTTTGCATCAAAAGTTCTTCCTATGTCTTCTCATAGCACCACTGAATGCATATATAAAGAGCATATAAAGAGTATCGCATTGATTAGTATTACTTCCAAACTATCATTCAATCATTTTCCTCCAGATCCAGGCAGAGTCCCAGGAATCTTAATCATGCTATTAAATGAATGAATGAATATATCAGTTTTGTGGACATGCAGTTATATAGGTCCCTTGCAATTCTGTTAGGTAGCTAGTTTACCTGTGCTTTCCTCTCTCACTCTTCTCATTATACCACAGTTACCATCCTGTGGATACATGTTTCATTTATGTGCCTGTTGTCCCTAGCAGATTTCTGCAGTTCACCCTTGGTGCTCCTTAGCATCTGCTAGCTTCCCTTCAGCTCCTAGTTTAAATAATGTTCCATATGCATTCTTCAAGGTTTATTGATTCCGTTCTCTGGAGAGTGCCCTATACTTCAAGGGAAGAATTTGAAAATATGAGGATCATTAAAATAAATTCCTGTGTCTGGGCCAAAGTTTGGTTATGGTACCGTAGTTGTTTACAGATTTCAGCCTGAGAGCAAAGTAATATAATATAAGAAATTGAAGGTAAATGTCTAAACAACAAACTAATGGAATTTTCTGGGGCTTAATTCTAATCAGTTTATTTGCCACAGGAGAATAGCCTTGAAGTCAAGGTTTAAAATTCAAGTACACATTAATGAAATTCATTATTGCAAAGCCTAGAAGTTATAAGTAAAGCTAAAGTACAGGTAAAAATCAAGAATGTGGAGCGAGACTTGGAGCCTCACTGACACTTTGGTATAATTTTATTTACTTTATTCATAAGATCTAATGACTTTGTATAATGTATCCAGTGAGTTTTAGAAAGTTTACATGTTATTATATCTCAGAACCTTAGATAATTAATGTAGATATGCCTTCAAAAACTTTACCTCTGGTTCATTTTTACCCCTAGAATTAAATCCTTTAAAAAGTGATCTGAAAATTCCACATTATTGTACCATTAGCATTTCAAACTCAGCATGCCTAATACTGAATTTGTATCAGCATTATCTGCAAATCTTCCAGTCTCACTACTTTCATTATCTTAATTATTGGAACCTTCATCAATTGAAGACATCACATATAAATCAGTCCTACCTCCCCATGGTATACAATGCACACTTTTATCATCAAATGTGACTAATATTACAGTAAATTTTTGGTGTATCTCTATCCTATTAGCTCTGTTAGTAATGTTTTCACTTTTACCTGAAAAATTGACACATACTTCTATCTATGCTGTCATTCAGGTCAAACTCTTAGAAATTACTTTTATTTTTTATTATTTCCTCGATCCACATCTAATCTTTCAGGGAATCCTATAGACTTCTCTTCCAGAATGTATCCTCAATTTGAGCCCCTTTAATCATTACTGTTGAAAAAATACAGTCCAATTCATCATTTTCTGTCAATAAGACTACTGTACTAGCTTTCAAATTAGTTACCTTATCTCTACTCTTACTGTTGCATACCAGTTTGAAACATCATTCTAAAGGCTCAATTTGATCATAATTGCTTCTAATTGTAATAGGTTTGTCTAAAATAGTTCTCTCAACACACATGTTGAAACACTTGATAAAATATGTGTAAAATATTTTAAATATACAGCTGAGACATTAAGAAATATCAAAAGGCCAAAACACAAAGTGCAAGCGTGAAATGAGAGAAGTCAAATTGATACTCAGCAGCACAAAATACGGAAAACGAAGAACCTGGCTTTAATATAAAACACTACAAAGATTCCACCTTTTGAGAGAAATTGTAGAAAAGAATAAAACCACACCAATCAAGGGAAATGACAAAAGCACATTAGTGTCCCATTCTAGGGGATAGGTAAAAAATAGGGTCAATCATGAAAATGATCAGCACAAACTCCTGCTGGATTACGTAAATGTATCTTACAGATTTGCCAAGCAATGAGGGCTACCTAGTTTGCAGGGGCCCCACCAGAGTGCCTGCCTGTCACAAGGCGCAGAACACAGTGGGTGGGCCACACTCTCAAAAGGGAACTGCAAATCATTCCACCAGTAAAGCACTGCTGATTCCTCTTGAAAACATAAGACAACAGCAAAACACCCCCCCCACACACAGAGAGAGACAAACCAACAGAATATCATAAACAATAATGAGTAGAAAGAACGCATAGCAGAAATGGACATCACTCCCCCCAAAATTTTGTGTAATTAATATAATAGCCACCCTGTTCTTTTCATTGGCTAATATTTAATTCTCAAAGAATGCAGATATTGGCAATGTTCCCCCTTTTCATATGAAAACAATAAAACAGATGCATTTAGAATACTTCCTCTTTTCATATATAAACCTAGAGGCATGGTGCATGAATTTGTGTACGGTGGGGGGGCGTTTCCTGCCAGCCGCCCAGATGGGAGTTGAGAGGGGGGAGGGGACACAGGAGGTTGTCTGGTCCTGCCCCCCTGTGCCCTCTCGCAGTCCAGGAGCTCTCAGTCAGACATCCTTAGTGCTGCTGGGAAGGTGACACTAAACACTAGGGGCAGCTCCTGCATTGAGCACCTGCGCCCTATAGTTAGTGTGCATCATAGTGATTGGTCGTCCCACTGTTCACTCAATTTGCATATTAGTCTTTTATTATATAGGATATAAAAATCCAGGGTCTGTAAGGACTGAAGGCTCAACTGACTGCCACTGCTGCAGGTGCTACGGCTCAGCACTGAATGCTAAGGGGGCAGCAGATCAGGCCTGGAAAGAGGCCTGGAGAGAGAAGCAGATTGTTATCCACGGCAACTGTTGATCAGCTCTTTCTCTCCAGGCCTGGCCAGCAGCCACGCCTCTATTTCTGTCTGGGCCTCCACAGGGGCTGCTGCTCATCCCTGCCTCTCTGATCAGGCCTAGGGATAGGCCCTGCGATGTGGATTGGTATAAAATCAAACAATCAGAACCTAATCTGGGTGAAATGAAATGGCAGAACCTAAGGTAGGAGCTGAGGAGGGTTTTTAAGGGCAACAGCTGTTTAGTGTAAGGTGTAAGAAAGCAGTTCAATTTTTTAATGACCGGTTTGGCAGTATAGTGAATATGGATGGTTATTAGTCCAGATATAGGGATTATGTATTTTTGTCTGCCAAGACCATCTCCTCTTACTGAAAAAAGCTTCCCTCCTTTCCACCATTTAAGCAATACTATCCTTTATAATTAGCTATAATAATAAAAGGGTAATATGCTAATTAGACTGGATCAACCAGCTATCTTCTGAATGTCCGACTTCCTTCTAGACAAACCCATCTGAGACAGAGAGGGAATTTGGGGTTGAGATCAGGCTGGGAGGGGAAGGAAGTTGAGGGCAAGTTCAGGCCTACAGGGGAGGGCAATTGGGGATGAGATCAGGCTGGCAGCAGAGGGCAGTTAGGGGCAATCAGGCAGGCAGGCAAGTGAGTGGCTAGGAGCCAGTGGTTTCAGATTGCAAAAGGGATGTCCGACTGCCAGTTTAGATCAAGCCTAAATTAACAGTTGGACATTCCCCAAGGGGTCCCTGATTGGAGAGGGTGCAGGCTGGGCCCCCTCCTCATGCACAGATTTTGTGCACTGGGCCACTAGTATAGATGGATGGAAGGATAGATAGATACAAGTCACATATGCAAATCTGACATACTTTTAATCACCATGCTATGATAATTTTTATTAGAATTACCAGCTACTGACTATATCAGTGTATTAAAAACCTTAAAGTACTAAAAGAAGACCCTGAATACATGAACAAAAAAAAAGCTTATCACAAAAACTAGTGTTTTTAAAAAGAACAAAAAATAATTCATTAAAATAAATATATTGTTGCCATGATTAATTTTTAGCTGAGTTTAGTGTTTTACTTAATAAAATTGTCCTTTAAAATGTAATGATGTCTTCCCAATTTAACATTTAGTAATTTTTTTCAATGGGTCTTTAGACATTTAAAAGCAAGTATTAAAATAAAGTAGACGTGTCTTCCTTTTTTTTGGTAGATTATGTAATTTAAAAAATTATTCAGAAAAGTATTGGTATTACTTTATTGAATACCCATTGATTTTTTTATTGTGTTACATGTATACGTATCTCCCCATTGACCCCTCTCCCTCCCAGGCATACCCCAACCCCTCAGTGTCTATGTTCATTGGTTATGCTTATATGCATGCATACAAGTCCTTTGATTGATCTCTTATCTACCCTACCTCTCCTTAATCTTCCTGCTATAATTTGACAGTCTGTTTGATGCTTTACTGCCTCTGTATCTATCCTTTTGTTCATCAGTTTACAATTTTCTTTATTATCCACAAATGAGTGAGATCATGTGGTGCTTCTCATTCATTGACTGGCTTATTTCACTAAGCATAAGGCTCTCCAGTTCCACCCCGGTTGCTGCAAATGGTAAGAGTTCCTTCTTTTTAATGGCAGCATAGAATTCCATTATGTAGATGTACCACAGTTTTCTGATACACTCATCTGCTGATGGGCACCTAGGCTGTTTCCAAATTGTAGCTATTGTATATTGTGCTACCATGAACATAGGGGTGCATAAATGCTTTTTGATTGGTGTTTGTGATTTCTTAGGATAAATTCCTAAGAGTGGGATTGCTGGGTCAAATGGGAGATCCATT
The DNA here is from genome assembly GCA_004026805.1 of Lasiurus borealis. Classification (NCBI taxonomy): domain Eukaryota; kingdom Metazoa; phylum Chordata; class Mammalia; order Chiroptera; family Vespertilionidae; genus Lasiurus; species Lasiurus borealis. Next base: position 68,108 of record PVJN01006426.1, read on the forward strand.
TTTAGTTTTTTGAGGAAACTCCATACTGTTATCCACTGTGGCTGCACCAGTCTGCATTCCCACCAACAGTGCCCAAGGGTTCCTTTTTCTCCTCATCCTCGCCAACACTTGTCATTGGTTGATTTGTTGATGATTGCCATTCTGACAGGTGTAAGATGGTATCACCTTGTCGTTTTGATTTGCATCTCTCGGATAATTAGTGACTTTGAACATGTTTTCATGTGTCTCTTGGCCTTCCTTCTGTTGACTTTCAAAAAGGTTCTATTTAGGTTTGTTGCCCATTTTTTTATTGGATTGTTTATCTTCCTTTTATTAAGTTGTATAAGTTGGCTGTAGATATGGGACATTAAACCTTTATCAGTGATATCATTTGCAAATATGTTCTCCCATACAGTGGTCTTTCTTGTTGTTTTGCTGATGGTTTCTTTTGCTGTGCAAAATCTTTTTATTTTGATGTAGTCCCGTTTGTTTATTTTTTCTTTAGCTTCCATTGCCTTTGGAGCAGTATCAGTGAAGAAGTTCTTTCGGCATATATCTGAGATTGTGCTGCCTGTGGATTCCTCTAGTATTTTTATGGTTTCCCTTCTAATGTTTAAGTCCTGTATCCATTTTTAGTTTATTTTTGTATTTGGTGTAAGTTGGTGGTCCAGTTTCATTTTTTTGCATGTATCTGTCCAATTTTCCCAACACCATTTATTGAAGAGGCTTTCTTGGACTTGTCTTCTTTTAAAGTCTGACATTAGTGTTAAGGAAGAATCCTGTGATAATCATTGGGTATCTGGCCCAGATTGTCTGATATCCTGATAAAACTGAAACCTATATTTTCTTTGTCTTTTTTAACTGCCTAGACTCCTTAGAGTTTTCATTATGATGTTAGGTAATACCAATTATGTGATTTTGCAAAACAAAATAAAATTAAATAAAACAAAACAAAACAAAACAAAACAAAAAAACATTCCCAGTATGTCCTTTAGGAGTCAGCATCTCCTTCTGAATTTTTTCAGTGTGAATTGTGTTATAATAATATATGGTGTACTAACAATTTCTGCAAAGTACCTTGTACAAAATACCCATTTAAATTCTTATGTGTTAAGGTAAATTTCAGTTCAGTGGTACCTCGAGATATGAGTGCCTTAACTTACGAGATTTTTGAGATACGAGCTATTGAGTGAGCGATTTTTGCTTTGAAATATGAGCAACATTTGAGATAGGAGTAATCGAGGAGGTCAGCCGGCTGCACACGACCCACCAGTTTATCGAAACTCCAGCGTCTCATAGTTTCCCATGCCTCAAGGTGACGGAACAAATTAAACTTGTATCTCGAGGTACCACTGTATTACGGGAGAAGGCAGCCTGGGATAGAGCTGCTAAAGTTACTCCAGGACTCTCCAGAAATCTCTGGCTGAGACTGAACATGTTAAGGTCTTGAAGTTAATACATTTTAGATTTCATTTTTTTTAGGACTTTATAACTAAGAAGGTCAGAAGTATTCAATTTTAGACAAATTAATTTGGTCTTTAGTCTGAACTTTTGGATTTTTATTTCTTTGGCACTTTCAAATGTAGGATTTTAACCATCCCCAACATCATAGTGGGATTTTTTTTATATGAAAGCTATATCATATTCTTGGCATATAAGTATTGCTGCAAAGTTTCTGAAACACACAATATGGCTACACATCATTGTGCATGGGGAATAGAAAATTATTGAGTTAATTTGATTTAAGATTATTTATTCTTTTAAATCCAATGACTTAAGAGTTAAAAATTATGTTAACTAGTAGAGGAAAAATATATTCTCCACACCTAATACCTTCTTCTATTTAGAGAAACATCCAATACAGTAAAACATTTTAACTCTCTCTCCACTGGATGCCTTTTGGTAAATTTCCCATTTGTTTTCTAATTTGCCAGAGCAAAATTTGGCTTATATATAAATATTGTTTTTTTCAGTTTTACTGTTTTAATTTCTTATTTCCAAAGGATTAAGGCAATAAGCAAAACAATTCAAAGAAAATCTTCTTGGTGTCTTGCTAAATTAAAGCATTTGTATAGATCCTCAATTTATTCAACCAATATAAAATAAAGTCAGTATTGCGAACACTTGCTTATAAATTTAGTGAATAATGCTAAAAGGAAACTAGATCTCAGCTGGTACCAGGAAGGGAAAATTTCCGTAGCTTTTCAAGCCCCAGGAACAGACTCTTTCTTATATTCTGACACCGTTCCTCCATAGAGAATTGTGTATTTACAATGCTAAAAATCAAGCAAAAAATTCAAAATGTTTTTTTGTCACTAAAAATATTTAAGTTCAGCTGGTCTTGAGGGCTTCCTCCCCAATTGTGTGTATTATAACAATAAATTCATGATACTAGTATCATCCACTTGATTTCTATAAAGGGGGACTACTTTTATTCCATATATTATATTCGACATTCAGGCATTCGCTTTTTTCTGCTGGAGACTATGTTTTCTCCTGTACAAAACTGAAATCTGTGTTTCCTGGAACCACATTCTACATGAGGGGCAGTACAGATACTTGGACAGTTTTTACACTAATTATCTCATAACAATATCTAAGAAACAACACAAAAACGGTTGCATTATTTTTATGATTTATTTAATACATAAATATGCATGTTGGGTCTCAGGTCACATTTCCATTTGGAGGACATACAACCTCAAACTATCATGAAAGTCTAAATTAGTTGAAATTCTCTCCAGATACACTGGGAAAAAAGCCCATGTAGTACCTTTCTTTCATTTTAACATCTACACTTAAATGTTGATAATATTTTTTTGTTATTTTAATTCATTTTTCTGCAGAATACAGAAATGACTTTTTTGCATATTGATGACTTCTGTTCATATGTCTAAAGTCTTAGTAAGATACTCATCTAGGCAAATTAATACTGTCAGAAAGAACAGATGAGAATGTTTTTATGAGTACGGTTAAGTAACCCAGGTAAAAATCTTAAACAGGGAGAATAGTGTCAGACTAGTTTCCTCATTTCCTTTATGTGAAAAATGGGGATATTATGAATATTACCATATAGACTACTCAGAGGAGAATATAGCAATCCATATTGAGCACTTAGAAGAATGTATAGCTCCTAACACTCAAGGTTCATAAAAATGTCAGCTTTCTTAATTCAGATATATCTACTGCAGTAATGTTCCCTATATTAAATCATTTTATTTATGTTTGATTTACCACATTTTAAAACATTATTTATTTATAATAATAATATTTTATTAACTACATATGTACTATTATTCAACAAAAAAGCTTTATTCTTCCTGTGACTTTGTCTAGGTCTGAATTTCCACATACATGTATTATATGTAAGCAGTAGACACCTTAAAATTGTTTAACTACTTTTTGTTTATCTTGGACTTAAAAATAATATATTCTTACTAATATGAGCATTATTTTATTCTAGCCTCTTTTTCTAGGATAATATGTTTTTTCTAAGAAAAAAAATGTGTTAAACTGAATACTGCAAATGATGAAAGCATTTGTGCATTTAATATATTTTCTTTGATTGGTGATTCTAACAATCTCCAGAGTAGGAGATAAGGTGTTAAAAAAACATTTATTATTTAGTGCATAATATTAGCAAAGTTGTTTATTTAACTCTGTATAAGCATTTTAAGATTGTGCATAAATCTTCTTCTTTTACACACATATATACAAATCCATGAAAAAAGTTAGAAAATTTAAAAACAAAAATGATAAAAATATGTAGATAAAACTAAATTTATGTAAATTATAAAAAACATGTCTCATATGTGCATATTTTGAAGAATTGTGTATGCAAAAACCAAAGTAAACAAGTAAGGAAATTTCAGTGATAAAAATAATACATTGGCAGCTACATCATCCTGTAATTAGAATAATATTTTACATATTTCTCTTAGAAACATTTCATGTTCAACATAAACTGACTCCTCAAAAGTCAGTCTTCAAAGTACTGTGCAACATAGTTTAAGACTTTGTGATTGTCTAAGAATAGCTTGATCAGAAGAAAATCATATGTTTGGGGAAAATACAGGATATCGAGGATCTGACAGATAGATAGGAAATGTATACAAATCGTATCAGTACAAAACTTGGCTAAATCTCCCGATTACTTATTATTAAAATGGAGTTGAATTGCTTCTCTGGAAGCTTTTAGATGTGTGGGGACCATGTATTTCATGATTATTGGTGAATGCCAATGGCCTATAGTGACTGGAATAACAGCAGATAGGGTCATAAATAGCCAACAGGGTATAGAACTGTCTTTCTCAATTAACCTATTGATAAATATGGAAGCTTTCTGATTTTTATTTTGATGTGTTGAATTGTAGTTTTGGGCACAATTTCAGCTTCTGAGAGAACTTGTCATGATACTTCGATTTTAAACTGTTAATTAATTCCTTGAGACAAACTTTCTGAGAAAAATTCAAGTGTAAAAAATTCACTTAGGTTAAGTTTGAACAATACACAAGCTTAGGATGAAAATATAAAACTTATGAACACTTCTTTATTCAAGATTACTTATAGTTGATCATCATTTATTAATTAATTTTACATTTATAGTACAATATTTTATTAGCATTCCTAAGTCTAAAACTCTGAATATTCCACAATAAAGTAAATTGTGAGAAAGTTTTATCTTTTCTGCTCATAATACATGTGTATTACACTTAACATTTCATTAAAAACTTGTTCTTAAAATATTGGAAACATACTAGTATTTAATAAAAAATACCTGGAAAAAAACTAGCTACATTATAGGCAGTAATATTAACAATGTCTACTTTTGAGTTCCAGAAAAAAATACAGATAACAATGGGAATGGCCATATTAAAATAGTGATAATTTTCCACTATTGATGAAAGATATAAATTATGCATTTTTTGAAGGACTCCATATTTCAAGCAGAATAAATGTATTTATGTTTATATAATATCAAAGACAAAGTTGAGGTCAAACAGCCAAATAGAAAAGGCTGACCACATATAAAAAATAAGTATTAGATTTATAGCATTTTTTCAACAACAGAGAAAAATATTACATTTATAACATCAAAATGCTGAGACAATATTTGCCAATATAAAATCCAATATCTTGGAAAGCTATCAATATTGAAGGGAAAACAAACACATTTTGCAGTTAACTGAAAGCCATGTACCAACAGAAATTTTTCTAAAAAAGACTTAACAAATGTGTTCACAAGGATCAATTTCAAAGAAGGACCAATTTCAAAACTTTCAATTATTTTTGTACAATTCCTTCCACTGCCATGTATTATATAACACCAAGAACACTGGATATACAGAATAGGTAAAATGAAAGAGAAGGTATCGATCACTACATAGTCTATAGGTATTAAAAAATCAAAGATTTTATATTAGTGGAGAAACCTCAAGTTTCTCACCTCAAGTAGGATGTTAGCTGTAAGGTTTTTGTGGGTATTATTTTGTGAAGTTTAGCATGTTTAGGGTGTGGAATTTTGACATGTGATCCATCAGTCATGCTTCTTGGTATTTACCTAAAAGAGTTGAAAATATATATCTATACAAAAACATATACATGGATGTTATTTACTCACAAATGTTAAAACTTGGAAGCAATAAAATAGTCATTCAGTAGATGATTGTATAAACTGTGGTACTTTCAGACAATGGAATATTATTCAACGTTAAAAGGAAATGAGCTCTCAAATCAGAAAAAAAAGACTGAATAATCTTAAATGCATGTTACTAAGTGAAAGGAACCAATCTGAAAAAGCTACATAGTGTATGATTTCAACGATATGACATTCTGGGAAAAGCAAAACAACTGAGATTAAAAAGATTAGTGGTTGCAGGTGTATGGACTGGGCAGAGATAAATAGACAGAAGACAGATAATTTTTAGGACAGAGAAAATATTCTGTATTATATCATAATGATAGATATATATCATTATCCCTTTGTCCAAATTTATTAAATGTTTAACACCAAGAGTGAACCATAATGTAAACTATAGACTTTGGGTGATTATGATGAGTCAGTATAGGTTTAGCAATTATAACAGTAGCTACCACTCTGGGGTAGGGAGAGGTTGTAATGTTTCTAATGAGGGAAAGGTAGGCATGTGTAGCAATATGAAATATTTGGGAAAATGTCTGTATCTTCTTCTTAATTTTGCTGTGTATATAAAACTGCTATTAAAATTAAAGACTTTAAAAAACATAAATTATAGCATAGCAAATGAATTTTGCACTTGTGAAGGTTTACTTTAAAATAGGCATTCCTTCCCCTGGTCCAACTCTAGCAGTGCAAATACTGTCTAGTAACAGTCCAGAGATTCTATGAGATCACATGGGCCCAGTAAGGTCAGTTTCCAATGTTTAAGAAAAATCTAGGAATCCTCATTTTTTTAAATAAAACCTCCTAGTATTCCAATGTTGACAACATATTCAAGAACGTGAATGCATGCTGAAAGTTCAACTTACATGATCCAAACCAAACAAAGTATACATTCATACTAGGTTACAAAGACCATCCATCCCTCAGTTGGCCATAGTCTTCTATAACTTTACACACATCCACTGCAATTGGTGAGTCGACCCAAATGAAACATATGTGAATACTTCAAGTAGCTCTAAATTGAGGCTCATAGTAAAAATAGTATAATCCAATAGAGCATAAATTTCAGAAAAGCAGGAATATGATCTGTGTTATTCATCACTCCATAGGGTCCCCCGTGACTATAAAATTACTTGGCACATAATAACTACTGAATAACTAAAAAAATAATTTATGAATAAATGATGGAATAAAGTAGACCTACTGCTATTTATAAGCCCTAAAGCATACATTCTAGTGTCTGTCATTCAATCTCACTAATAGTAAGCCTCCCAGCCCCCATAGCTTCTTACAGATACTCAGTCTACTTGTACTAAATATTCTGAGTTGTGTCACTGTGCCCATAGTAAATAACATTACTATGAAGTAACTTTAGAAAGTAATTCAAGAAACAATAGACTAGGATCAAGGGCTCCAGCTATCTCCTCCTTACCCATCTCCACTATCAGAGTTAGAACTAGCAAAATGCATAACATACAACTGGTTGTTTGTTTTTTTTTGAGTGGTCATAAAAATTATACAGACTTTTGTAACATATTACAAGGTCTGAGGCAAATAATTATTTCACCAATGTCCATAGTATGATATGTATCCAATGTCATTCACTTAATTTTTTTCCTGATAATATCATATCTTATAATGAACATAATTACACTATTTTGTAATTTATGAGATCAGTGTTTTCTAATCTGAGAGGTGCTTCACTCTAAAACTTAAATTCTTTTCCCCTTGAATATTGCTTTTTCTGCCCTGCTCCACTGCCCTTGCTGTCCCGGCTGCCTGAAATGCTCTTCAACGTCCCTTTTACTGGCTCCATGAATCTTTCCATGACA
>PVJN01006427.1:0-75459 GCA_004026805.1 Lasiurus borealis
AACAAAGGTGTTGACATTGCTTAACATACCCATTGAGCGGGAGCCTGCCTCCTCTGGAAAATCAGGTTGCTGAATCCTTCACCTGAAAACTCAGCCTGAATGGGGTTAATTAAACCCAGCTGGAGCAAGACACCCAACAAAGATGTTTATTTAGAGAGCCTTTGCTCTTTGGATTGAGGTTTACCTTGAAGAAAATTTACACTCTGGACTTTTCTAGAAGCAAGACTGGCATAGGAAAAGAGAGAAAAGCTGTATTGAAAATCAAGGAAGGTATAGTCCAGTGGCATTTCAAACACAGTTAATAAAGCAATGTTTTGACCATGGGAATTGGGTTTGGTAAGACAGATAATAGGAAAACCAAAGTAGATACTTCTTAGAGTAAATGTATTATACAGGTAATATATATTTCAATATTATATGATAATATACATAAATGCATTATTTCTATGTTGTTTTGCTTTTTCTTGAACTGGTTTTCAATCATTTACTGAGCTCCTTTATACAAGAAAATTCAAAAAAGCATTTTTTTATCTTAGAGCATATACTATTGTGTGGAATAGAATTAAGGACATTTGGTTCACTAAATTACACTGATTTATTATTTTCCTATAATAAATCATCTGCATGTTGTATTGTGTATGCACTACCCAAGTCAAGTCTCCTTCCATACTTTTTATGAAGATCCACAGAACTCTCTCTCTTGTTTAATATCAATTACTTTGCTGTTCCAGAACAATTATTTCTTTTGATATTCTGAGCCCTGAGTCATAAAATTAACTGTGGTCTGCTCTTTGCCTTTTTTGATTGCTAAGCTGTTCAGAGTTTCTTTTAACCCTGAAATATAAAAAATAAACAGGGCCTTATGGTATTTGCTATTTAAATGTGTAAGGATAAGAAGAATGTTTCTTTTTATAATAATTAATTTCATGATAATTAATTTTACTACAGCCACTCACATAGGATATGGAACCACTTTTAGCTCTATAGTTTGAACTCATACTAACACATTATTTGTACAGAAAAACAAACTGCATTCTTAGCAAAGTCAGAAAATAACCTTGGTTTTCTGGTAGATTTCCTATTTCAAAATATGAAGATCTTCTCCACCACCATAACCATATTCGTGTTCTGGTCATTTAATCAACAGGTAAATTATATATAATAAAAAACAGAATAAATATTCTTTTTCATTGCATTCCAGTACATGGTTAGATAAATACGGTCAACAAACCTAACACATTGCATAGTGGGAAATGATCTGGAACCACATTGGAGAAAAATATACCAGTCTCTAACCCAATACTTATAAAAATTATTCAACGGCTCAGCAGTCTCCTTACCTATGACTGTGGATGAGAGCATTCAAAGCCAGACCGTCAGACCAGCTGGTGGTGAAGTTAATGACATTAACCTGTGGATAATTACGAGTTGATTGTCGGACCCAGCTCAGGAGAATCTTTTCACTGTTGGTTTGTTGCAATCCAGCCATGATATTTTTCATTACATTTTTGACCTAGGTGTGGAAAGAAATTTTCATAAGAAAATGCATTCCCTGAACAAGAATCACACAAACTTGTATTTGAATGTCCTTATCTTCAGTAATAAATAATGGGAACTTGTCGTAGCTGGTTTGGCTAAGTGGTTAGTGTGTCAGCCTGCAGAATGAAGAGTCATGGGTTTGATTCTGGTCAAGGGCACATACCCAGACTGTGGGCTCAGTCCCTAATAGAGGCATGCAGGAGGCAACTAATTAATGATTCTCTATAATCATTGATGTTTCTATCACTCTCCCCCTCTCCCTTCCTCTAGGAAATCAATAAAAATATACTTTAAAAAAACAATAAAAACTTTAGGTTCAATTAGTAATAATAATAAAATATATTTTTAAAAAACTTTAGGGTCAATTAGTAATCAACCAGTTCATTCTAATTAGTAGTCTCTTGTGATTGGCTAGTATCTGTGATATACTACTATTGGTTGAGTATGGCTAACATCAATTCTGGATTCTGCCATATTAAACTATTCGTTTTTAGAACTGATCATCTTCTAACTTTTAGTAGATATGCTAGAGAAAGGAATGTATAAAACATTATACATGTTAATCAGGGCCTTAAGATATATTAGTAGTTCTAGGATAAGAAGAATAGCACAATAGCTAAAAGAATGTCTTACTTTTTATTTTATTTTTTAAGTTGACTTAAGAAAGGAATGGGGAGGGAGAGGAAGATAATAACATCAGTGATGAGAGAGAATCATTAATCGGCTGCCTCCTGCATGCCTCTACTGGGGATAGGGCCCACAACCCCGGCAAGTGCCCTGGCCAGAAATCGAACCCAACCATGACTTCCTGGTTCATAGGTCAATACTCAACCACTGAGCACACCAGTCAGGCTGGGATTACTTTTTTAAAAGCATAGATTTAAATTTTGCCTTTGCTATTAATGAATTATGTTAATTGGGCAACTTAACCATTTTAGACTTCTGTTTCTTTAACTATACATAAAAGGTTCTTGTAAGAATCAAAGGACAAACTTAAAATAACGCAAATTATGTTTGCTGACCATAGTGGAAAAAAGATAGAAATGACTTTTCCTATTTAAAATAAAGAACAAAGAAATCAAGAAAAAAATATTTATCTCTAAAAGCTGTGCATGTGTCACTTTTTTTGTTTGTTTGTTTTGTGGTGATTTGTTGGTGGTGGTCAGTCTGGTTTAAACCTTTAGGCCTTCTGTCAGCATAAAAAATTCACATGTGAGAGCAGAAAGGTTACAAAATGCCCAAAGCACGGGTCCAGAACTCTGGCTCATTTGTGAGGCCTCTCAGGCTGCAGGAAATGCCATTTAGGAAGCTGCTTTTGTATAAAAAAAATAAAGTTACACAATCCCATTGAGGATGTATACACAGCACAGGTCCTTAGGTGAACAGAGAAGGTACATCTCACCTTTTGGGAAGTGATTAGGAGGCCTGCTCTGGTGTGTAGAAGCACACTATCCTGAGCTGGAAAACCTCTCATCTGTTGGGGTGGAGGGAGCAGGGAAAGAGAGGGGGCCTGCTAGGCTACCCTGGACACTGTCACTGTTCTTTCATTATTTGATACCTTTGATATTTTGGACCTGATAAGCAAGTCTAGGAGCTTTTCTATAAAACAGTCTTAGGCCCAGAGTAGTCATTTCACTGAAAAACATAGTCTCCAAGGGTGTGAGGATCCCTTTATGGGCACTGAGACCCACTGTCTCCTAAATGGGAGGACAAAGGTCCACTTTCTCCCCGCCTGGAAATGAAGAGGGGACTGGTGTCCCCTGAACAAAAGAACTTTGCAAGGATCACTGTTGACAAAGTGCCTGGCATGAACAGAGGCACGAAATGGAGACAAAACAAACAAACAAATAAAAAAATAAAAATAAAAAACAGGGGGCCTGGCAGGTTGACTCTGTGGTGGGTTCTGTCTTACATGTCCTCCCTCCCCATCCCCACTCCAGCAGGCTCTCTGGGCTTTGTCCCCTGGTGCTTGTTTTTGGCAGAACCTTAAGGGCTTAAGGTCTGTGGGACGAACATGAAAAGATGGTGCGGGACATTCAAGATGCCCTCACGTGCAGGGTGGTTAGATAACGCCAGGCCGAGGGGCGCTGTCTTATGCGCTGGGTTCAGGAACATGATCTTGGGGCTGTGAGGAGACCGGCTGCTCTCTGAAAAGTCATGGCCTCCTTCTCAACACAAGAGGTCACTGGCCACAAAATGCAGGAGTGAGATCCCTGTGGCTCCTTGCCGCCAGCCCTCATACTTTCCTTCCACCTTGTCAGCTCTGGTCTCACCTGGGGAGTCTCCTCATTGGAGGAATTAAGCCGCAACGTTCAAAAGCAGACAGAAGTCAAGGGGAAGTACAGTGGCAGCAAAGAGGCCTAATACCCTGACTGCCTGGGAAGCCCCGTCCCAGGATTTTATGCGATGGAGATGGTGAAATACACGTGGGATGCCATGGCGCCAGCGGTCCACCACCCTTGCGCTTATTGGCTCAGCAAACAGGAAGTAGAGGATGGGGCGGGAACACTAACGGCCAGGAGGAAGGTGGCCACTGAGAATGCCAGGTGGAGGACAAAGGAAATGAACGCCAGACCAGACATCACTTTTGGCGGGATGGGGGCAAACTAGAGAGAACACACAGCCAGAGATGCACGGCCTGCAGACAGGAGGATCCAGGTGGCTCTATGTCACAATCTGGGGATCCCATGCAGGTGAAGCAGCAGCTGCCAGCTGGGCCTTGCTCCCTAGTCCCCTTTCCCTCCTCCAACCAGAAGGGAAGTGGAAACCAAGACTTGACTGAAGGAGAAAAAAAGCCAGACTTTTGCTTGTATTTTTTAGTATTTTCTGAACATTTTCTTCTAGGCTTTGTGCAGAGCAAATGCTATTCTGCAGGTTGCTGTATTTCAGTTTCATTCTTCTTACTAATCTGATGTCAAAATCCATTCTAAATATTTTTTTTCTAGGTTCCAAGAAAGCAGTGACACCTCATAGTACAAACTGTCTACATATTCTGTTATGGGAATAATTACCAGACTACTTCATTATATTGGTATAAGTCAGGCCCCTTATTATATGCTAGAGGCCTGGTGCATGAAATTTGTGCACGGGGGGGGTGTCCTTCAGCCCAGCTTGTACCCTCTCCAATCTGGGACCCCTCGAGGAATTTCCACTGCCCAGTGGGATTGGGTATAAATGGGCAGTTGGACATCCCTCTCACAATTCAGAACTGCTGGCTCCCAACTGCTTGCCTGCCTGCCTTCCTGATTGCCCCTACCGGCTTCTGCCTGCCATCCTGATCATCCCCTAACCACTCCCCTGACAGCCTGATTAATGCCTACCTGCTCCCCTGCCAGCCTGTTTGCCTGCAGACCTGGTCACCCCTAACTGCCATCCCCTGAAGGTGTGATGGCCCCCAACTGCCCTCCTTTACAGGCCTAGTCCCTCCCAACTGCCCTTCCCTGCCAGCCATCTTTTGTCCACATGGGGACAGGATCTTTGACCACATAGGGGCAGCCATCTTATGTGTTGGAGTGATGGTCAATCTGAGTATTACTCTTTTATTAGATAGGATAGAGGCCTGATGCATTGGTGGGGGCCAGCTGGTTTGCCTGAAGGGTGTCCCAGATCAGGCTGGGGGCTCCCTTGGGATGTGGGGTGGCCTGGGTGAGGGGCCTGTGGTGGTTTGCAGGTCAGCCACACCTTCTGGCGACCCAAGTGGAGGCCTTGGTATCCGGGATTTATTTATCTTCTACAATTGAAACTTTGTAGCCTGAAGCAGAGCCAAGCCTTCTGATCACTCTGTGGCAGCAGCCATTTTTGTTGGGATTTATATATCTTCAATAATTGAAACTTTGTAGCCTTGAATGGAGGCCTGGGCCCACCAGGGTCTGTGGAAAGCTTGGCTTCCTCCATTGCCGGGGAAACCCAAGCCTCCCTCCTTCTTGCTCTGTGGCTGCAACCATCTTTGTTGGGGCTAATTTGCATACTCACTCCTGATTGGCTGGTGGGCATAGCTTGTGGGTGTGACAGCATGATCATTAATTTGCATATTACTCTTTTATTAGATAGAATTTGAAGGAAGTATAGAAGTAAATATGATTAGGCTTTACCAACAAGGGCTTTCCTTTTGGTTAGAGTAAGGTCCCTTTGATCCTATGATGAATATTTATACAGCAATTGCTGGACTGGGACAGAATCGATAGATACTGGCTCAGAGGTGGTGATGGATTTGCACTGATCCAGCAACACTTCAGTGATGAATGGGATTCATTTACAAAATGCTTGGCCAGACTGCCCTCCATGCACATAATGTTAAAGGGCTACCCAGTATTCAATCCAAAACTCCTTTACCATCAGTGTGTCACTAATTCTGTTATTAGCCTCAGCCTCTTTGATATTGCTTTTACTTGGGTGCAAATGTTGCCGAGGGAAAAAATAAAGAGCAATAGGAAATCATCAGTCATCTTTTCCTATATGAAAGACAATTACCAAGAAATCTTTATTAAAGATCAGCCTTCAGTCAAACACTGGGCCGGTCCTAAGGTGAAATTTTTAGCAGAAATATTTCCCAGAGTTGGGGCTTACTATTCTTAAGAGAGAAAGAATCAATGTAAAAAAAAAAAATGTGCCTGTGTGTGTGTGTGTGTGTGTGTGTGTGTGTGTGTGTGTATACAGCTATACATCTGTTTTTAAAAGGGAAAAATTGAAATGTGTTTGAGCACTGATTTCAAAAATAATTGGGAATTAAATTGGCAAAGAAGATGTGATAGGCATTGAGAGGCACCACCAAGATTTCCCTTCTAGGAAAGACTTGTACTCCATTTGTCACCAGGCAGCCTTCAGCTGTCAGTTCCCTCAGGGACGCAACTGAGTTGCAGTCTCCTCACCTATGGTCATGCCCTTCCTAGGTCAGCCCACATCTAGTGAGTGATGAAAGGAAATAGTCATTCATTTCAAGCCCATTTAAGACAACTCTAAAGGCCCATTCTAGCTCCCAAGTCCCCCGGGTATTGAATAAGGCTGTTGTTGGGTGTGCATTATAGCTCTTGTTCTCAGTCCAGTCATCCTCTTCCTTCTACCGGTGTTGTCCCTGAAGGCATGACTTAATTAAGCTGATTAGCTCAAAGTCTGTTTCCTAGAACACATCCTGTGACTAAAAGGAGTTGCAGCAGAGGGATAAGTGAGTAAAAGGGTAGAAATAGTCTTCTCCAAGAAATGAGTCACAGTATATAAGAGGCCTGCAGAAGACCAGAGCAAAAACTTTCTGGCACAGAGGCACTAGGTATACTAGTACATATGTGGGACTTCGCAGTAAGGGCTTTTAGCAGTGGGAAAACCATCTTTCTCTTGTATGCTATACAAAGAATAAATCAGATACACATTCTAGTGTGAAGTAACCCTGGAATTGTTTCCTTTGAGTTAGCCAGCAAAGCTGGGGCCTGACCTCTGCTAGTATACCTCTGTTAGGGTATGTTTTCACCTCCAGCTGGTTACCACAAATGAGCTGAACACCATAAAAAGATGGTTTACCCTTAAAAAAGAAAAAGAAAAAAGAGCCCTAACCGGTTTGGCTCAGTGGATAGAGCATCGGCCTACAAACTGAAGAGTCCCAGGTTGGATTCCATTCAAAGGCATGTACGTACCTTGATTGCGAGCACATCACCAGTAGAGGGTGTGCAGGAGGCAGCTGATCGATGTTTCTCTCATTGATGTTTCTAACTCTCTATCCCTCTCCCTTCCTCTTTGTAAAAAAAAATCAATAAAATATATTTTAAAAAAAGAAGAAAGAAAAAGGTGCCAAACACACCTTGTCTACTTGACAATGGTGTTCAAAGATGCATACTCTTCAATATAGATATGATTTTCCAGGCTAACAGTTTTAAGTAGAAACTGAAAAAACAATGGCAGGGGAAACAGAGTTGATATTTCTGAGTTTTTACAAGCTCAAAGAGAAGGCCTCTAAACACAGCACTATTAATAATATAGTATGTGGCACTGGAACAAAAGATTCACATTTTTTCCATCTTTTAATGGCATTCTTAGTCTGATAAATATGGAAAGTATATTAGGTTAGCCGGAATGTCCTTTAATCTTTGCAGAAATGCAAGGGCTTTTTTGACTATTTAATAAGAAGGAAAATATGTACTCTTGGTAAAAATATCTTTTGGGACTCATTGGGTTATGATGAGAAGTAATGAGGAGGAGGAATTTTTATTGTATTTGTAGTTTTAGGAGAACAGTATGATAGAAGAGAGAGATAAGATAAGGAGAGGCTAGAAAGAGTCTAGGTTCTTATAGTCACAAAGATACAGTAATTCAAGGACATCAATGGAAAATAACAGAGAGGTCTCAGACAAGGAAAGACTGCAGAAGTATTCCTTTTGGTATTCCTGGGGGTGATACTCCCCACATGCTAATAAAAAAAAATGAACAACCTTACAAGCAAATGAAGAAATTACAGCAGGAAGATTAAAGTTAGGTGAGGTAGATAAGAGATCAATCAAAGGACTTGTATGCATGCATATAAGCATAACCAATGAACATAGACACTGGGGGGTTGGAGTATGCCTGGGAGGGAGGGGGGGCAATGGGGAGATATGTATAAAAAATTAATAAAATTTAAAAAAAAAGAAAATATCAAACAGGCCCTTTTTGAAACTATATTGCAGTGAATTGAGATGGAGTTGGAAAGCATTTTGATGAGATAAGAAAGGGTGAGGATATATCAGAGACAGTTTTGATGATAAATACAATTAAAATCCCCTTTGAAGGTCCTGCTCAGGGCTATGCTTTCCTGCTGGCTTTGTCATGAGTAACCTCTGCGCAGCCCAAAGTGTTTTCTACAAGCTGCGGTCCCTCCAGGAGCCATTTGTTACCAGGCCATAAAATAAATAAAGCTATTGATAGTCCATTAGAAACTTCTGTTTGTTTGCAATTTGACAAAGACTATTTACATCTGTTGAATTTAATGATAAAAAAATAGGCTTGTGATTTTGTGATTTGTGAGTCTTTATTTCATTTTGGTGACACTTCAGTTTTATTGTTCTTTACATACAATGGAAAGGAGTGGAACACTGTTCTTTTCTCAAGGTAGTCTGAGTAATACTGAGACATAGAAATAAACCAGTTGGGTGAGAAGCCCTATGTTGCTTTGCTAGTTTTATTTGATACTATCCCTGTATAAAAAAGGCCCAGAATTGGGAACTTTTGGCTCATTTGAGGCAGCCACTATGGTTGTTCTCTCTTGCTTCCCAGATCTCTGTGAAATTGGACAGTGCCTGTTCAGAGTGCTTAGATTAAAAAGATATGGGGATGAGGATCAACTGGAAGAACAATATGGCTGCCAAGTTGAGTATGTATATCTCTGATCTATGTACTGTCTGAGCCTGAGCAGGACCAACCTTCAATTCAAATTAAAAGTCAACCCTACTCTCCTTCCTCCTTCCCTCTGAGGATCCTCAGTCTCTTGCATACTTCCATTTAAAAAAGTCAACCCTACTAAATGAAGTACAATAGTGATATCTGCTACAATAGGGATAAACCTCAAAGATGATGCTCAATAAAAGGAGCAAGATATCAAAGAATGCATATTATATGAATCTATTGATATGAAATGTCCCAAAATAGAGACAATAGAGACTCATAGAGACAGAAAATAGATTAATGGTTGCCAAGGGCTGGGGGATGAGAGTGAGCAGTAACTGTAAATTAACATGAGATTTGTTTTTAGGGTGCTGGAAATGTGCTAAAATTACATTGTCGCGATGGTTGTACAACTCTGTAAATATTCTAAAGTCTTTTATGAATGAGGAGGGCAGGGCTATGTTCCATCCTCCAAACATTTTGAGAATCCTTGAATAACAGAACTAAACCAGTCTGTATACTTTGAATTTTATTAAAATAGATAAAATTTTAATACATAGATTATATCTCAAAAAAGCTGTTTTTGCTCAGCTATTTTAGCTCAGCCATTATAGCTCAGTGGTTGAGTGTCAACCCATGAACCAAGAGGTCACTGTTTCAATTCTTGATCAGAGCATATGTCCTGTTTGCAGTTCTATCCCCAGTAAGTGGTGGGGAGGGGAGCAGGAAGGAAGGGGGGTAGTGCATGCAGGAAGCAGCCAATCAATGTTGATATTTCTCTCTCATCGATATTTCTATGTCCCTCTCCCTTCCTCTTTCTCTAAAATCAATAAACTTTTTTTAAAAATATTTTTTAAAAAGTAACTTCTGTTATAAAAAAGCAGACATAATTATCTTTCAAGTTCTTAAAATATGAGTAGAAAACTCTTAAGCAATCATAGTTATTCATGTGATATAACTCTAATGAAAATGGTGAACTGTATTGAGTGCTTTATGGATATTCTCTCATTTAACCCTGATGTGAAATAGATGTTCATTCTTATATTTTCTATTTTGACAGTGAGGGAATTATGGCCCAGAAAGAGATGGCATTGAATCGAATACCATTTAGATGGAAAATAGTGGAGTTAAATTTAAGTTCAGGTTGGTCTGATGGAAAAGAAACTGTACTCTTTCCACTAAACCAAATGATATTTTTCCAGTTTTTGCAGAGGTCTAATAAATATAGACATTCAGAAGACCCTATGCTGAAGTAGTTCAAAAAATGCAATTTCCAAATCAGATTATACAGTCAGTTTGTAAGTATAACACATATGCTCATACAGATGATCATATCCCACTTCTCTCTTATTGATGTTAATTTATATTGAGAATACCTAAGATTCACAAAGTCACAAAATCTTATTGATTTGGTAGTGATTAACAGGAAAAATACCTTTCATTTTCCAAAACTATGTAGGTTCACTTACAGGTAAGTATAGAAAACACATATTTGTGAAAAATATTTTTCTTACACTGTTAATGGCACATGTCTTTTATGCCTCATCTCTACTCAGTGAAATAACATTTAGAAAAATATTCCTGCATATACGCTTGAATCTGTTTTGTAATATGCTGTTCATTCACGTCTCAAATGACCTTACTTGTGCTAACTTAAGAGGCAGCACTATGGAGATGGGCTTTGTTTGTTAGAGATGTACCTGTTTGTTTTGCAGGTCAAGAGGGGGAAATGGAAGCTAGAATCAGCAACATGTTACTCAAAAAGGAGACATCCATCAGAATTCTTACCTGCCAGTGGAGGATTATATTCCAAATCAAACCAAGAGTCAATTTGTGATTTCCATCTACTATGTCAGAGCTTCCAATATTCACTAAATCAACCTGTTAAAGATAAAGAGAAAATATTTGAAGAAGGGAGACAAAATATCTATTTGGAAAGAAAACAATATGAGGAAGTAATTGAACTAGCTATTTTCAGAGCCTAAGCAGCATTATCGCTTTTGAAAAATAATCTAAAAATGAAACAACGCATTTGTAAATGCACTTTCTATAATGGGTAAGTTCCCCATACACATTTGCAAAGACATAGGAAATGAATATACTTTTAGTATATCGAGAGATTATTGCAAGTTAAAGAGGCTAATCAGAGTTATCTCCTAATAAAATTTATAACAATGATAACACATAAAGAATGTCTAAAATTAAGATGTGATTCTAATACATAATTGAAAAAAAAAGAAATTACATCAGTCTTTTATCTAGCTCAAAAGAAAGTTATTATAATTAAGGGTGACTATATTTGACTAAAATGCCCTTGCTTTAGAAACACATTAGAATTCTAATAAACAGTGGTGCTAATGGCCAGCTCTCTTTTCTCTATTCAGAACTGAATTTGGGAATCAAAATCTGGCATGGTTTCATGTTTCAAGATATATCTTATCTCCTGCCCATGCTTTTTTTTAAAATATATTTTATTGATTTTTTACAGAGAGAAAGGGAGAGAGATAGAGAGTTAGAAACATCGATGAGAAAGAGACACTGATCAGCCGCCTCCTGCACGTCCCCGCCCTGGGGATGTGCCCGCAACCAAGATACATGCCCCCGACCAGAATCAAACCCGGGACCCTTCAGTCTGCAAGCCGACACTCTATCCACTGAGCCAAACCGGTTTCGGCTCCTGCCCATGCTTTTAACATTCTTAGGGTCAGGTTAAATATAAGCATCAGACAAATAATCACATGAAAATATAGTCAACATTACTAACCATTGGGAAAATGCAAAATATAACCTCAGTGAGATAGTATTAAACACTTAACATAATGGCTAAAATTAAAAAATAGTGAGAACATCAGATGCTGATGAGGATGTGGAGAAACTGGATCACTCAGGCATTGCTGGTAGAAATATAAATAGTAAAGCTACTCTGGAAAACATCTGGCCATTTCGTTAGGAAAAAAATTTAACATATTTTATTGATTTTTTTACAGAGAGGAAGGGAGAGGAATAGAGAGTTAGAAACATCGATGAGAGAGAGAGACATCAGCTGCCTCCTGCACACCCGCTACTGGGGATGTACCCGCAACCAGGATACATGCCCTTGACCGGAATGGAACCTGGGACCTTTCAGTCCACAGGCCAACGCTCTATCCACTGAACCAAACCGGTTTCGGCACATTTGGCCATTTCTTACAAAGGTAGGCATGTGTTCATCACACAGTCCAGCTATTGAAAACTTGGGCATTTATCCCAAAGCAATGGGAACTTATTTTTATGCAAATCTTATACATAAGTATTCCCACCAGCTTTATTTGTAAGAGTCAAAACTGAGAAAAATCCAGATGCCCTTCAAGGGTCAATAGTTAAACTGTGGTACATCCATACCATGGAATATTATTTTGTAATAAAAAGGAACGAACTGTTCATATAAAAAGCAACTTGGGTGAATCTCCTGGAAAATATGCTGATTGAACAAACAAAGCCAACCTCAAAAGTTTATATATACTATAGTATGATTCTATTTATATAACAGTTTTTGAAATGACAAAATTAGAGGAATGGAAAGGAACATTTGCCAGAGGTTAGGGTGGGTGGGGTGGTGGATGTGCTTATAATAGTAAATGGGCAGTAGGAGGGATCAGCCCAGGTGGCTCAGTTGGTTGGAGCATCATCTATAAACCAAAACGCTGTGGGTTCAATTCCCAGTAGGAGTGAATATTAGAGGCAACTGATTTATGTTTTTCTCTCACCTCTCTCTCTCTCTCTCTCTTTCAGTAATAAAAAGTATATCCTTGGGGGAGGGTTTTTAAAATAAAGGGCAGCAGAAGGGATCCTTGTGGTGATGGATGTGTACTGCATCTTAACTCTCATGGATGAAACACAAACATAAATATGTGATAATATTGTGTAGAACTAAAGAAACACATGCATATACACATGTACAAGTAAAACTGGAAAAATATGAATCCTACTGGTGTACTGTGTTAGTGTTGATGTCCATGGTAATGTCATACTATATATAGTATACTACCATCAGGTAAAGCTGGGGTTAAGGGTACACAGGATCTCTGCATTATTGCTTACAACTATATGAGAATTGATAATTATATAAAAATGAAAAGGTTAACTAAAAATAAGTACCCAGGGATACTTTAAAAGCAGAAAATATCGCAATAAAGCAAATAGGCAACTTCAGATTAAGTGCTATACAATGGGGATGAAACTGTCAGAGCAAGGTTGAAGGTTGAGGAGTAACTTAGGTTTCTTTTCCTATTTACTATCCTTGGCTCACTGATCTCTTTGGTTGAATTTTATTTTTTAAATATATATTTTATTGATTTCAGGATGGGAGCGGGAGAGAGAGAGATAGAAACATCAATAATGAGCAATAATCATTGATTGGCTTCCTCCTGCATGCCCCCACTGGGGATAGAGCTCACAATCTGGGCGTGTGCCCTGATTGGGAATTGAACAGTGACTTCCTGGTTCATAGGTCGATGCTCAATCAGTGAGCCACACCAGCCAGAAGCTTTAGTTGAATTTTCTTTGCGCTGCTGTTTTGTTCCACAGAATCTTTAGGACAGTGACCTGAGAGAAACTAGTTATCATCCCCTAGATATCTTCACTAATTGAGAATCACTGTGGTTAAAGCTTTCATTCTCTCAGACTCTAAACTCCTACTGGACTAAATTTCACTCTGATCTGTCCTTCCTACTTTTTTTTTTTCCTTCAGTGAGATGTCTTCACCTTTCTCTCACTCAATGCTAAAATATATTCCTTATCAATCATGTCAATTTTCTAAATTTGATTAATGAATAACGTGAAAATATTAAACTATCTGAGAAATCCAGTTGAAAACAAAAGTCTCTCTCCTTCAATGTGATGATCAAATCACTCCAAATTAATTCCCACATACACTTATTTGCAGGTTCAATGGCTAATTAAATACTTAAATTTATTTTTTTGTATCTCAACTATATAAAAATTATTGGTCACTTGGCTTAAACCAAATAAATGAGACACAAAAAAAATGTAGAATCATTTAAATAAGGATAAAAGATCAAGATACAAGTCCATGGTTGAATTCCACACAAAATTTAAAGTAGAGGATGATATTGTGCTATTCAATACATTAAATGTGAGTGTGGTATCATATGGATTCTACAGAGAAGTGTCATGTAAATGATTATTTCAGTAAATTTATATAGAGAAGCAGATAAATGAAAGTCCTGAAAGCTGGTTAAAAAGATAAACTGACTTTCTTGGGTATAGGAGCACCAAGGTGATAACTGCCATTGTAAGCTATTGTATGTATATTTATTTCTGCAATGCAGATGCTTTTCATTAGACAACTAAGTTTCAAGAGTGTCCCATGCAAATCTTCCCTAATTCAGTATGCTGTAGTTAATATGAATATTTTAAATTATGGGCATTCATATAAATTTGACTTACAAATGCAGATATATGCTATAATATTTTCATTTTAATTATACAAAGTAGAATATACACATTTCTAGAATTTATTAGGGAAGGAAATATAGTGCTCTCCAGGGAAATCAATAACTCAAGAACAAGAAAGTACCATGATCTACTTTTCATTTGGAGATTTTTCATGTGGCAATAGAGGCATTGATTCGGGTATTTTGGCATCCTGCACATGGGTTGTAAGAAATGCAGCCATCATCATTTTTTCAGTGGTGAACTATACATGCTGAACTTTGTGCTATTCACTATGTCTATGTGCATGTATTTATGTAAGTGTGTATAATCTCAATTTGGTTCTTTTAAGAAATATTTATTCCTTTATAAATATGACCACACAAATATTATTTTACACAAGTGCATGAGTAAGATCTCATGCATGCCTCTCTCCTGTTTTTCTTGAGACAAGTTTTATTTTCCATTTTGCTTTCCTTACTTTCTTCCCCTGATTTTTTCTTAATCTGACCTAAACAACTACTTTCATATTTTTCTCCCTATTCAAGTGATCATTGTATTGTGAGTGTGTATGTTTGATATCATATGTACAGAAATCTGAAGGGGTTTATACTCTACCCCCCAAAGTGACACATTATTCAGATTCTATGAAACATTGCTTTTACCAAACAACAATCTCTTTTATTCATTTATTTTAATGACTATATAATATTTCATAGTTTGGATGTATCATGGAGTATTTAGCCAGTGCCCTGTTAGTGAACATTCAGTTTGTTTCTAGGGTTGTGATATTTGATTTATTTTTATCTTCCACTTTATACAATGTTGGAGTGTACATCATGCACTATCCATCCTCAAATACTGATCCTTCCATTGTGATCATTGCTATTTCCAGGAAAGCATCTACTAAACCAAAGGGAATATATAATTTTCATTTTAGTAGGTATTCCTTTATGAAAAGGATTTAGCATTTAATATTTTGTCCATAAATGGGTGCTTCTTCTTTTATATTTTGCCTATCTGATGTGTAAGAAGATATTACTTTGTTAATCTAATTGATTTCCTTGATTCCTAGTACATTTGGAATATCTTTTTGTATGACTATTACAATTTCATCTGTGACTCATCTGTTAATATACTTTGTTTATTACCTATAGGTTAGTTTTCTTTTCCTTCTTAATTTTAAGAACTCTTTGCAACTAACACCTCATATTTACTGAGTTACCATGGGTAATATATGGTTATAATCAATTTCATATACTACTTCAACATAACAGAATTTTTAAATTTATATTCAAAAGTGAGATTGTCTTACATATTTAATATTTCATTTTGTACTTATTGAACTGCTGTTAGTAAAGTTATTCTGACATCACAAAAAGAATTGCAAAGTTTTATCTTTTTATATATTCTTAAATACTAGTAGCTTAAAATATGGGAAATATTTATTCTAGATAGATGAGGTTAAATTCATTTGTGAAGAATACTGGTATATTTTTCAGTGGTAGATCTCTAATAACTTACCAATGTGTTCTGGAAGTAATTACTCTAGTTTAATTTTCTGCTATTCATACATCAATTTCAGTAATTTGCATTATAGTAGGATATTATTAGTGTCCTGGATTTACTACAGAATTGCTTACAGTATTTTCTTAATTTTTTTTTCTGTATTTGTGGTTTCACATCATTTCTCATTACTAACCTGTATTTTCCATTCTCATTCTCTTCATATTTTTGTTGTGATTAAAAGAGGTTTATCTATTTCTGTTGATCTATTCAAAGAGCCAGCTTTTGAATGTATTCAGCCTATTTTTAAATTATATTTTGAATCCACTATTCATTGTTGTTTTTTAATAATCTCTTAAATAGAGTTAATTATTTTATTTCTATCCTTAAAATAATCAAGGCTATAGAGTTCTCTCTGAATATACCTTTCAGTCTAACCACATCATCATCACACTAAAAGTGTGAGCTACTTACTAGTTTATATACATTTTACAAGAGGGAAATGGGGTTTCAAAGATATATAAAGAACATTATAAACTGTTGAACAAAAATCGATAGAGGCAAAAAACCATCAAATAGACAGTCAGACAACAGGGGGAAGGTAAGGGAGGGTTGGGGGCGCTAAAAGAGCAACCAAAGGACTTGAATACATGCATATAAGCACAACCAATAGACGCAAGACACTGGGGGTGGAGGGGCATGAGTACCAGGGAGTAGGGGAGGCCAGGGGGAGGTCAGTGGGGCAAAAAAAGTAGACATTATACTACTATTTGTAATAACTTAAACAATATTTTTTTTAAAAAAGATACAGGAAGCTTCCATAAGATTTAAAAGCAGGTCTAGATGTGAGAGGCAATTTCTTAATTAAATCTAAAGAATTCTTCTTGAAGTATTTTAATAAGCTCTCTCTAAATTAACAAATACTGGACAGCATCATGTAGACAGAAATATTAATAACATTAATATTCATTAATAAGGGGGAGTTGTATTCTGTTGTATGCTTGAAGGGGATTGTTCATACTCTTTACATGACTACTGAATGCCTCTTATTGACATATAACCCATTTTAACTCTAAATTCTTATACACTTAGAGCTGTTATAAAGCCATATTTTTTTACCATATAACTATGAGTGATATATTTTTAAAACTTATTACTAGCTACCCTTAAATAATCATTACCATACTGCACAATGGCTCCTCTCTATTATTTTATATATTTTTATAATATGTGCTATGAAATTTTGTCTTTTAAGGATTCTGTCTAATTTCTAAATAACTGGGAAAAGAGCAAATGAAAACTAGAATATGTTAATATCTGTGTTAAATGAATAATTAAGTCTGTCTAGTAAGCAAAACAAAAACATATTTATATGACATATACCAATATGTTAATAAATTGACTCAGTGTGAGAAAGTGTGTGTGTGTGTTTGTGTGTGTGTGTGTGTGTGTGTGTGTGTGTGTGTGTGTGTGTGTCAGTATTGTGACAAACACTAGATAGCAAGAAATTCAAAACCGAGGTCATTAAGGATTGCCAAAGTTATGTTTTCCTGTCTTCAGAATGAAAGTATCTGATACCAAATGAATAGGTGTGAAAATTGATATTGTATGCGAAAATTAAATAGCTGCATTGAATTTTTGCAGAAACAAGTTCATCTACACGTGAAGATTGGTTTTTGGAGTTCCTACAAACAGGCCTAAGACTTTGCTCATGAAGTAAAATTAGATTCCAGCTAGGAGTTTTATATTATTATTTGTGGAAGATGCTTTATTCTCAGGTAATTTTTGAAGATAGAAAATTCTCACCATTTGCCTTAACATAATGGAAACTTATTGTGGCTCCAGCAGAATATTTCGGTATGAACTCAGGAAAACATCCCTTGAATCAGGAAGAGCAGGATGCAAACATGTACCTAGGAAATCTAATGAACTGGTTTTCAAATAGTCTATTGTTATTGATTTTATAGGTGTGAGGACACAAATTGAACAGAATCCTGTACCCACCCTAGTACTAAGACTAAAATATCTGATTTTGTACAAAAATATGTATTTAATAATTTATAATTAATAATAGAAGCCCAGTGCATGAAATTTGTGCATGGGGGGGGGGGCTCAGACTGGCCTGTGGCCTCCTGCAATCTGGGACCCCTAGGGGAATGTCCACCTGCCGGCTCGGAGTTCAGGCCTAAGCTGGCAGTCAGACATCCCTCTCATAGTCTGGGACCCCTAATTCCTAAACACCCACCTGCTCGCTACTTTTTACCGTTTGGCTCCTTACTCCTTGGTGCTTCCAGGGAGGCAGGAGAGGTTCCCTCTACTGCCGCTGCACTTGCCAGCTGTGAGCCCAACTTCTGGCTGAGCAGCACTCCCCCTGTGGGAGTGTACTGACCACTAGAAAACAGCTCCTACATTGAGCATCTGCTCCCCAGTGGTCAGTGTGCATCACAGCGATGGGTCATTCAACTGATCTGCCATTCAGTTGATTTGCATGTTATGATATTTTATTATATAGGATATAAGTATTTCAGAGAGTACTGTTGC
Organism: Lasiurus borealis; assembly: GCA_004026805.1. NCBI lineage: Eukaryota > Metazoa > Chordata > Mammalia > Chiroptera > Vespertilionidae > Lasiurus > Lasiurus borealis. Next base: position 18,364 of record PVJN01006427.1, read on the forward strand.
CTACTAGTGCTCTATTACCTAAATTAACTTAATAACTATTGGACTATGAAGAGCAATTAATTAATTATCTTCCATTGCTTGTTCAAGAGAGGAATGTTTGTTTTATCCCAGGTTTTGTTTTGTTTTGCAAAGAGACAATTTTCTTTTTATTGAGGTAAAATTAACATATATTTCAAATCTCTGTAGAAGACAACTTTAACTATATGTTAGGTAGGGTTTGAAAAATGTATATGGACGAAACCAGTTTGGCTCAGTGGAGAGAGCGTCGGCCTGCAGACTGAAAGGTCCTGGTTTTGATTCTGGTTGTGAGCATGTACATTGGTTGTGGGCACATCCCCTGTGGAGGACGTGCAGGAGGGGGCTGATCAATTCTCTCTCAGCAATGTTTCCAACTTTCTATCCCTCTCCCTTCCTCTCTGTGAAAAATCAATAAAAAATATTTTAAAAAAATGTATATGCTTGTGTAACAAATATTCATTCCAGTCTAGATGGAGCATTTCTAACATGCTAGAAAATTGTCTAATTCCCCATAAATTGTTATTCTTATTTCCCAGTTGTTTTCCTTTACCTATTTATTTTTATTTTTCAATTACAGCTAGTTTTCAGTTTGTTATTTAGGTTGACCTATAATTTAGTTTTAATTCCACTTTGGTCCTAGGAGGATGTGAGTGTTACATCCACTTACTCCACTGCCGCATTTGCAGTTCTAACTTGGATGTTGTGGAAAGGATATCTCATTCAATAAGGAACTATCATCTTTCCAATAAATGGTATTTTCCACTTGTTTCTTTTTAGACAACCACTGAGAATAACATTTCAGAGTGAAAACACTTCCTGTATCATTCAGCCAACTACAATTAGGTTAAGGGTAGAAGGATCCACACATTTGTTTCAGAGGATGTGATTCTTCAGGATCACTTCATATTTTAAAATCAATTATCCTAAGGAGGAATCACTTTTTTTCGTTAATATGCAGAATATAATCTGAGAATTGTTTAAATTTAAAAAGATATAGGGATAATGGTAAGCCAGCTTTTTACTCACCAGTCCTGATATGTGAATTTAAATAAATGAAAAATAATGCAAAGTAAATCTTATGAAATATCTTTATTTATAGAATGCCAAAATTATGAAAAGAACCATAAATATAATCTTTAAAAGTGTGCATGGATTTCCTTATGTACAATTTTAAACAATAGCTAACAGGGGGGAAATACCATGCATGGCAACCTATATATATATAAGGCTAATATGCAGAGTGTCCCCTCAGGAGTTCAACCAAGAGACCAGGAGTTTGATCGCTCTGTATGATGTGTGCTGTCCAGTAAGGGGCAGCATGGAACAAAGGAAGGCCCTGGCTTGCAGATGGAAGGATAGCCCCAGCCAGCAGCCAGAAGGCCCTGATCAGCCCTGTTCACAGGCCAGGCCTAGGGAAACTATCTGTGCATAAACTTTGTGTACCCGGACTCTAGTTTATTATATAAAGATCTGTCCTGATACTTAGGCCTCATGCAAATACTCTACCTTCTATTTATTTGTTTCTTTCATACCCATACATTTCTTTCTCTTAAATAGTTTATAACTGAGTATTTCCTTCCAACATTCTAAACAAATAGGATTCTCTTTTGAAATGTAAGTACATTTTATAAACCATCTGCCATTGTGTAGTCAAGCTAAAGAGACTTCTCTATATTGAAATAACACTCCTCAAGTATTTATGTAATCCTCCCAAATATAATGCATTTAAAGGTCAGAAATGTAGGAAAAGTAAAGTAGTTTTACTGCCCTGCAGCATGTGCTTTTATAATTGTGTTTAAGAAGTATATAAAATTTTAAGACTTGTGGGCATAAATCATACTGTTTTTTTTTCCATTGAGAGATGTATGTAGTAAATCTTTAATTATTAAATGTTGAATAGTTCAATATATACAACTAAAGGGTAGGGTGCACTGGCCATTGTGGACCCAGCTTTCCACTGGCAAGTTTTCTTTATTCCCTATCATATTCTCATATTCCACAGATTATTTTTTATTTTATGCAAATATAGACCTTTATATTGGAAAATACCTTTTAAAAATTATATTTTGTCTTAGAATACATAAAAATATAGTTCTGTGTACTCACTATGAAGATATGATCCCTACCTAAAATGATTAAGCTTTAAATATTAAGTCATTCATTAAATATTTTTGACCATCCACTATATACCACATATTAAGTGTTAAAGACAGACATAGAGTAAAAAATGGATTGCTTTACCCAATTGCTTATTCTGGTGAAATAAGTTAAATTTTCTTTATATTTTGGATGTGTTTATGTTCATAATCACCTATCACAAAGTAATTCTTTTTAATGGAACTGAGTTTTTACTTCCTTATGCACTGCCTCTTTAACAACAAAGATTTGAAGTGGTTAATTGTAAAAATTTATAATGTTAAGAAAATGTTAATGTTAAAGAGGTGAAAGAAAATTAAAACTAATATATCAATAGAGAAGTTTTAAAGCAGTATTCTTATAGAACATAAAATACAGAAATAAAAATTTTGGTAAAGCAGCTCATAATTAAACTAAGCAAAATTTCTTAGGTGGGATATTATATACTAGAGGGCATTATTTGAGAAAATAGGCACTGTCATCAATATTTTCACAACATAGAATAACATTAAAATTCTATAAATTTTCAATATTTTATTAACTTGAATTTTTGTAAATACCATTTTTATAAATATAAGAATATGTACAGATATCTTATAACTAACAATATAGAATGCCATTTTAATGACAACAAGAACCCTATATAGCCACAGTTTTCTAATCTTGAGCCAGGTACACTGATATCAAGAAAAAGCAACTTGGCACTAGCAAAACAAAAAAATAAATTAAGATATATGACTACCATTAATTATAATAAGAAAAAATAAATTATAATATGGCTTATAGTCATATTATTATTATATCCAAAAATATCCATGTGTACAAATTATAAGATAACTAGAGGCCTGTTGTACAAAGATCCGTGCAATAGGCCTTCCTTTCCCTGGGTGCTGGCACCAGTTTTTCTCTGGCACCCAGGCCCCAGGCCTTCACTCTGGCTGCTGCCTTCTGTCTTTGTTCCAGCCAGAGTACAGCTCTTGCAGCTCCCTCCACCTCTACCCTCCCCCTCATAGCAAGCATCTCTCCCTACCCAGCTGCTCTGTGCCTGCGTGCATGCTGCCCAGAGGCTCAGGGTGGCTGGGGGGGCTGGGGCCACTGTCAGCTTTAAGGGGTTAATTTACATACTTACTCCTGATTGGCAGGTGATATTGTGAATTGATGGTCAATTTGCATATTTATCTTGTATTAGTGTAGATGGGTACCTCAATTTTTAGTTGAATATACAAGGAAAAACATACAATTTTGAAATCATTTTACATGAGAACTAGCTTAATTTTAAGAGTAATAATTCTAATGGGAATTTAAAGATTATATGATATGCTTGTGTATATGTTAAGAATATTTTGAAGTAAGTACATTTAGTTCTTATTTCTAATAAGTACTTACTTTAACAAGTACATTTAGTACTGATTTCTATTAGTACATTTCACAGTTCGTGAACTGGAAGCAAAGTCATGGAATAATTTTATAAATATCCTGCAGTTAGTAAGTGACAGGGTTAAAATGATACACTTTTTTGTGGGATCCTTGGAATTAGAATATATAAGACACAGACATTACATTTATAGTAAGAAATAATATTTGTCTAACATAAATTCACTTAAAATTTTGAAATTTATATGCAAACACTAGATTTTGTGAGTAATGAATGTAAACAGTTTATATTTGGTCAAAAATATTATAAAGTTCTGATATACTCCAAAATATGTATGATATAGCTTTAAGTTTCTGAATATTTTTTAAATTTTTAATATCATTTTCACAGTTTTCAAAGTATTGTGAAAAATATTGCTTTATAAATAAAGATTATTTCATCATACAACCATAATCATTTAATAGCATCTTTAAAATACAACTTGTAGTTTTACAACTAAAACATTGGTTTCTTTATGAGTGTGAATATCTTTGTTTTTTTAATTTCTTTATTGATTAACGTATTACATATGTGTCCTTATTCCCCTTTTGTCCCCCCATCCATTACACTCAAGCCCTCACCCTCCTGGTGTCTGTGTCCATTGCTTAGGCTTATATGTATGCATACAAGTCCTTTTGTTTGATATCTCTCCCTTAGCGCTTCCCTCTCCTCCCTTTCTTCTGAGGTTTGACAGTTTCTGAATACTTAAAGGACACATAAAATACTAGTTTTCAAGAACACTGTAAAATCCTCTTTATCTAAGATCATATGCCAAGAAGAGTGAACACTACATCATTTTTTTTTTTTAGATCAGTGAAATTTGGCAACCATTCAGTCTAATTTAGTGACAATTTTCGATGATGAGATTAAGTGAATACTGGAACATAGTTGACATTTGAATTTTTATGCTATGTTTTTTAACTACTCATTTTGGATTTGTGGTTTTAATAATGTATAACAATAATCTTATTTGCTTGGTGCAATCTCACATTATACATTGGAATTACTTGGTAAAATAATTGCCACTTTGTCATAGACAATTGATGAGGGTGTTGTACTGAACATAATTATGAGATCTACAACTGTGTCAGCTAATATTAAATCAGCGAAGTCCTGGCATATGCCCAGGATATATTGCAACATTCAATAGTGGTGAGTACATTTCATTAATTCAAAAGGGGATTGAGTTTAGGTGGTGGGCACACAATAAAGTATAAAGCTGTACACCTGAAGCTTATATAATGTTATCATTAGCCAGATTCACCCCAAAAAGTGTAATAAAAAAAAAACACATTGAGATTCATAGTGTATAAACATGGAAATCTTAGAAGTCAGGATCAGCCAGTGAGTAGAAGACATGTAATATAGTGCATATAGAAGGCAGTTTAAAACACCACAGACAACTGACATAGAAAAAGCATTCTACAAAAATCCAACACTCTTTTCTTTATAAAAACTCTCAGCAAAGTGGGAATAGAAGGATCATATCTCAACATAATAAAGGCTATATATGACAAACAAATAGCCTACATCAGACTCAATGGACAAAAACTAAAATCTTTTCCCCTAAGAACAGAAACAATTCAGGGATCTCTGCTTTCACCACTCTTCTTCAACAGAGTACTAGAAGTCCTAGCCAGAGAAATGAGACAAGAAGAAAAAATATAAAACATCCAAATTGGAAAGGAAGAAGTACAATTGTCATTGTTTTCAGACGATGTGATATTTTCCATAGAAAACCATAAAGACTCCACCAAAAAACTACTAGATTTAATAAATGAATTCAGTAATGTAGCAGGATATAGAATTAACACAGATAAATCAATGGCAGATTTATACACCAATAATGAATTATCAGAAAGAGAATTTTTAAAAAATCTTATTTACCACTGCAACAAGAACATTAAGATTTCTAGGAATAAACTTAACCAAGGAGGCAAAAGACCTGTACTCAGAAAGCTACAAGACATTCAGAAAAAAGAGATTAGCAAGTGGTAGAATACACTGTGTTCATGGATTGGTAGAATCAACATCATTAAAATATCCATACTACAAAAAGCAATCTATAGATTCAATGTAAATCCTATTAAATACCAATGGCATATTTCACAGATCTGAAGCAAACACTCCAAAAATTTACATGGAACAGAAAAGACCCTGGGTAGCTGCAGCAATCTTGAATAACAAGAACAAAGTTGGAAGGATCACTATACCACATATCAAGTTATACTACAAAGCCACTGTAATCAAAACATCATGGTGGTACTGACACAAGAAAAGACATATAAATCAGTGGAACAGAACAGAGACCACAAAAATTGATCCAAGCCTTTACGCTCAATTAATATTTGACAAAGGAGGCAAGAACATACAATGGAATCAAGACAGTCACTTCAAGAATGGTGTTGGGAAAACTAGACAGGTACATGCAAAAAAAAAAAAATGAAACTAGACCAACTTACACCATACAAAATAATACACTCAAAAATGTATAAAACACTTAAATGTAAGTCATAAAACCATAAAATTCTTAGCAGAAACTATAGGCAGTAAAATCTGAGACATCTTTTGTAGCAATATGTTTACCAATAAATCTCCTAGGGCAAAGGAAATTAAGGAGAAAATAAACAAATGGGACTATATAAAAATAAAAAGTTTCTGCAGAACAAGATACACTATAAAAAAAAATGAAAAGAAAAAAGTGAAAACAGACCCCACTGTGTGAGAGAACATATTTGCCAATGATATATCTGATAAGGGATTAATTTCCAAATATATAAGGATCTCAAATAACTTAACAAAAGGAAGATAATCCAATTAAAAATGGGCAAAAGACCTAAATTGACACTTCTCCAAAGAGGACATACAGATGGCCAGGGGACATATGAAAAACTGTCAAAGTCACTGATCACCAGAGAGACACAAATCAAAACAACATGAGGTACTATCTCACACCTGTCAGAATGGCTACCATCAACAAATTAACAAATGACAAGCACTGGCAAGGATGTGGAGAAAAGAGAATCCTACTACACTGATGGTGAGCATGCAGACTGGTGCAGCCATTATGGAAAACAGTATGGCATTTCTCCAAAAATTAAGTATGGAACTGCCTTGTGACCCAGTTACCCCACTTCTAGGAATATATCCTAAGAAACCCAAAGCACCAATCAGAAAGAATGTATGCACCCCTACATTCATAGCAGCACAATTTACAATAGCTAAGCTCTGGAAACAGCTCTAGCACCCATCAGTAGATGAGTGGATAAAAAAAGCTGTGGTCCATTTATACCATGGAATACTATGCAACAGTTAAAAAAGATTATCTTACATTTTGAGATAGCACAGAGAGACCTGAAGAATATCATTCTTAATGAAATAAGTCAGCCAGAGAAAGACAAGTATCACATGCTCTCACTCATATATGGAATCTAAGTAATAAAATAAACAGATGAACGCAGTAGATCCAGAGACATGGAAGCACGGAACAGAGTGCAGAACCTCAGAGGGAAGGCAGGGGAGGGAGGTGATTAAAACCTTGTATGTATATGTGAATAGTCCATGGATACAGACTATAGGATGCTGAAGGCCTGGGGAGGGGGGGTGGTCGTTGAGGGGATATGGGCAGCTGGAGGAGGTCAATGGGTAAAAGTATAAGTAATACTTTCAACAATAAAGAATTATGTAAATAAATATATCAATAAAATAATGAATGAGACAAGAAGAAAAAATATAAAACAATTTTATAAAGTAATTGCCACTTTGTCATAGACAATAATAAAAAAATAAACAAGTTTAAATGACTCCGTAAGTATTTTTTTTTTATTTGAGTGAAGATGGGCTTAAAGGCTATATTACTGAATTCAGAATGCCTGGTGAAGGAGACTGCTCACAAGCAAGGGTGGAGAAGGGCAAAGAATGATAGAATGGCAATATGAGAGATGTCTTCATATTTCCTGTGATTTGCTCTATAAACTTCAACCAGTCACAAATAAATGGAAGCTGTAGATACTGCTGGAGCCCAGTCATCTCACCCCTCCCCCGCAGCCACACACACAGCCAGATATCTCAAAATGGTGTATTTTGAATTAAAGTTCCTTAAGAAACTATCCTTTCAAGAAGAAAAACCCTGACCTCTCTGTCCCCTGAAAGCAGGAGATATGATGCTCTCCCTGCTTCTGAGGGCTGAGAGACCGCTTTATTCCAATAGTTAAAAGAATGCAGAGTGGGAAACTTACATAAACAAGCCTTGTAACGTAATACTCAAGCCCAAACTTTGTTTTGATTCCTCACTAATGAACACCCAAACTTGGCTTAGAAACCTTTCTGATGATCACTGATTTTTCTCTGTTCTGTCAATTTCTCTCAGCTTTAGTGTTGCTGTTATTTTTTGTTTGTGTGTGTGCTTTGTTTTTTGTTTTTCTAAAGAGCATAAAAAGTTGAAAGGCGCTTAGTTTGATCATTTCTTTGAGCCTCATTTTCGAATCTGAGCATCATATTATGATTCTCCCATGTACACATATGAAATTGTTATACCTCCTGTTAATCTAGTCTTGTATCTTTTTTATTATTTATTATTAGTACAGCCGTCAGAAATAAAGAAGGATAGAGGGGCATTCTCCCCCTCCTCGGCAATAAAATTTCTCTCGTCCTGGTGTGCAGACAAGCATAACCACTTGATAGAGACGTTCATCGCGCATCACAGAATTCTGTACTATCTTCTTTATTTGCTTTTTGAAATCACAGCCACCTTTATTATACATAAGCTTTGCTCTCAGCAAGTATTATAATAAAGTTATCGCTGCACTTAAAAGTCCCTTTTAATAAGTGGGTTTTCAAAAATATATTGTTGATAGCAGGGAAATCCTCATGCTCAAAAAGCCGGCACTGAGAATGCAAATCGGAACATAAATGTGGTGTCAGCATTACAGAGCTGAACTGTGAATGGCATGTGAGTATGATAGCAAGTTAGAAGTCAGGATAGAGGAAACTGAGGCACGGGGTCAAATTAGGTTGCTAGCTTAGAACCAGAGAATGTGCTACAGAGGAGTAGGCCGAGGGAGAGGAGACCCTAGAAAGGAAGAAGTCAAAATGAGCTTTATCTAAGAAACTACTACAAAGTAGTCTTTCAACAGGAAGCTTTTAGGACCCCTTTAACAGCATGTAGAGCTAATGTTTTCAAGTGCTTTTAAAAATTAGGTTTGTGGATAGATTTGTAGAATTGGGAGGCGCCTTATTACATTGGTTCCGTTATACTCAGAAGCCTTTCTGGCAGGTTTTAGCATTTACAATGTTTTAAGTTGTCTTGGTTACTAATTACAATACTCTATATTCCATTGTGTTTATTTTTTTTATTAATGTGTTACACGTATACATATTTTCCCATTGCATTATTTTTATGATCTATTATTTTGCATAGAATATAATACAATGTCATTGAATTTTTATAATCATCATATAGTTCAGTATAGATTCCATTTTTGCTTTCCGTAGCTCTTGTGCTTGTGCTTAATGTTTTCTTTCTGGGTTTAAATTGCAAACTAGTATATTTGCTTTTCTCCTCTTTTTCCTGAATCAATTTATAAGAGATTAGTCTATTTTATTACTTTATTACAAATAGCTAGCTTTTAAAGTTAGCGTCTCTTCTTTCTAACTCATTTATTTCTTCATTTATCTCTTATTTCCTACTTTCCTTAGAGCATTTTTTATTTTTGTAACATTCATGGTTGAAAGCTTGAATTAATTTACCTTTTGTGAAAATGAAGATAAAAGCAAAGACAAAAATTGAACTTCTACGGAAAAACCTGGACCATTTCCTATGGGTTTTCTCATGGAATTATTTTTCCTCCACAAACCTGGGTTTGTAATCTTGACTTCTTATATAACATATTGTAAATTAATCAAATTGAATTTTAATAGTGTTATTAACTTACACTGTTATAATATCAAATCAAAGACTATGCACTTTACATTTTCCTTTTGTGTTTTTAGTGACATTTTTGTTGCATGCTAATATATTATTCATTTTTTGTTTATACAGATGGCAGAAAAATGGATGAATGGATACAGAAACTAAGGTATCAGTCTTGTGCAAACTCCTGAGCAGAGCAGGCCATGATTTGAGAGTAACTGCACTTTTTAGATACTTATGATCGCAATTGCTTTCCAGTCGCCCCTGCACAAGGATAGAACTTTCATCGGTTTAAGATAGCAGCTTTCTTTCCTCTGTCTCTTTAGGTTTAGCAGCGGTAAAGGCTATTAACTCATGCTAGTCCCTGGGTGCTTTACCATTCATTGTCAGTTCTTTTAATTCTGCACACATTTTTAAAGATATTCCCTTCATACAGTCTCTTCAACTTTGTGTAAGCCATCTATTTCATACCAAGACTGTTAAAGGTACTTGGCGTCATGAGATGACTTGGGTTGGAATAGTGACTGTATCAGTGGATACTTTAATGGACGTAAGATTAAAGACTTTCCCTGCCTGAAAGTCATCAGTTAGGTCCACTCATTTATCACCATTCCCTATGGTGATTCTCATGAATGACAAAAATAGAATTTTCAGCATGCTTGTTTAAGAGCTCAGATTTGGATTTGGTTCATTTAAATGAAATTATAAACGGCTAGAGGCCCTTTTGTATTTATATATTCACTTTACACTCATCTTTTAAAATTGACACATAAATCCTGCTTGGAATATGATCAACATTGAGTAAAATCTATATATCAATTTAGGAAGAACATACCTTTATAATATTGAGTATATCAGGTTTCTCCTGTGATTTTTTCCCTATAGTTTTTATTTAATTTTAAGTATTACAGAATTAGAAAACAAATTCCATAGAACAAAATTGGCAAAAAACTTTTTAAAAAGAAGATATTAAAAAGTTCAAGAATAATATAAAAATTTTTCAACCTCAGTAGTAATTGTGGAACTTTAAATTAAAACTGCAGCCAAAACTGGCTTGGCTCAGTGGATAGAGCATTGGCCTGCAGACTGAAAGGTCCCAGGTTCAATTCCAGTCAAGGGCATGTACCTTGGTTGTGGGCACATCCCCAGTAGGGAGTGTGCAGGAGGCAGCTGGTTGATGTTTCTCTCTCATCAATGTTTCTTACTCTCTATCCCTCTCCTTCTCTGTAAAAATCAATAAAAAGTATACTAAAAAATAAAATAAAATAAATTGAAATTGCACTAAACCCCAGGTCCAGCCGAAACTCATACAGGGGGAGTTTGGACTGTGAAAAGGGAGAAGTGTACAGAAATTGGGGGAGTAGCAGGAGGGCAGAAGTCAGGCAGAACGCTTAAACACTCACAACTAACTGTTGGAAATTCATTGAAAATAGTTTGACATTATATATTAAATGTGAAAGTGTATAATTATTATAATCCAACATTTCATTCTCGGGTATATAACAGAAATACATCTCTATGTTTGTCAAGTCTGTCCGTCTATGAGAATATTCATAGAAGCTTAATTTTAATATCCCAAACTAGAATCAGAAACAACTGTAATACTGTCAAAAATAAAAGTAAATAAATAAATAAATCCTATATAACAAAACCTAATATGCTAAGTGTCCAATCATCCATTCAACCAGTCAAAGTGTAATATGCTAATGATATGCTAAGGTTGCTCAACCACTTGTTATGACATGCACTGACCACCAGGGGCAGTTGACTATTCTTCCAGTCATTATGATGTGTACCAACCACCAGGGGGCAGACAGTCAACCAGTAAACCACTCGCTATAATGTGCATTGACCACTAGGGAATAGATGCTCTGACCAGTACATTAGCTTGCTGCTGGAGTCTGGCCAGTTGGGACTGAGCAAGATGGGCTGATCATGCCCTGGAGCCCTCCCGCAGTCCCTCCTTGGCTGGCCAATCTCCTGCATCCCATCTCTGATTGCGTACTGGCTTGTGCCCTCTCACAGTCTGAGACCACTGAGGGATGTCCACCTGCTGACTTAGTTCAGGACCTGTTGCCCCTTATCACCCACTGCTCACTGTTCCTTTTTGCTTGGCTCACTGCTCCTTAGCACTGTGCAAAAAGCAGGAGAGAATCCCACCACCACCACTGCATTCACCAGCTGTGAGCCTGGCTTCTGGCTGAGCGGTGCTCCCCCTGTGGGAGTGCACTGTCCAGCAGGTGGCAGCTCCTGCATTGAGTGTTTGCCCCCTGGTGGTCAGTGCATGTCATAGTGACCAGTCGTTCTGCTGGTTGTTTTGCTGTTTAGTCAAGTTGGATATTAGGCTTTTATTATATAGGATTGCTTTTCTTGTCAATCAAATTTTATGGGATAGGATGTTTTTATATCATGCACACCCATTTTATAGAATCATCTATTATTTGGAGTGTCAATAATTAGAAATTACTCTTAAATTATACATGTATATAGATTTACATGTGTATATATACACATAGACACTGAGTGGCCAGATTATTGTGATCTCTCCAGACAGCTTCTCCAGGGGGAGGGGACATGAGCAGTTGGCCAGCCTGCCTGCTGGTCAAACTATTGGTCTAGGGGACAATTTGCATATTAGTCTTTTATTATATAGGTTATACACTGAGTGGCCAGATTATTATGCATGCAGAGATCATAATAATCTGGCCACTCAGTGTATAGTTTCTGAAAACATAATATAATCTTTGGGCCCCCCAGCAGAGAGCACCATGACTGATAAGGTTGCCCACACAATACCTGGCTGTGAAAAGCAGCAGGGTTCTTGTCTTCCAGGGACAGACAGCTGGAAATTCAGGCACTCTTTTAAAGAGCCAACACACAAAATTCCCTGTGGAGCTACCCAGCTTGTGCTCTGGTAGAGGAAGAGCAGAGTGGACTGGAACTATGTGAGTAGAAACCAGGACTGGGGACTTGTGGGTTAGAGTATAGAAGGCAGATACCCCCAGGTTTCTGTGCTGATTCATTCCCTCACCCAACTGAGGACGTCTTTCCCACATAGACATTTGCCGTGCCTGGCAGAAAGACTATTGGAACACCTTGCTCCGAGGACACTTAAGAGAATTAAAATAAAAATTAGCTTCCAGGCATAAGCAATGAACCCACCCTGATGAAAAAACCCTCCTCACACCTGAGGATCATTGCCTGGGGACAATTCAAGTCAAAATCCTGTCAGTTTATGAGCAGAGGGGTCTCTGGAGGCTTTGAGTCTTTGCCTGATCTACTTAGTCAGAAACACCATTTGACAATGTCCTGTACTAGAGATTCATAGGCGAATATGTACCTAATACATATTCACAAACCCAAACAGCTAGACAAAATAAGGAGACAAAGAAACAACACCCAAATGAAAGAACAAGTGAATTCTCCAAAAGAAGATATAAAGCAGAGATAAAAAATTTATCTGAAACAGAGTACAGAGTAATAATGATAAAGATGCCCAACAGAATAATTAAAAAAAGATTCAGTAAAAATGAAAACAAAACAGTCAGAATTAAAGAATGGCATAACACAAATAAATAATACATCAGAAAGAATACAAAGTGGATTAGGTGAAGCTGAGGATCAAATCAGTGAATTATAAAACAGGTTTGAAAAAATCAATCAGAGAACCAAAAAGAAATTTAAAAAAACAATTGAAAAACAGGAGGAAAGCTTAAGGGTGCTGTGAGACAATGTGAAATGTAACCATATTTGAATGGCAAGTGTGCTAGAAGAGGCAGAAAGGGAGGAAGGAATAGAGAATGTGATTGAAGAAATAATGGCAGAAAACTTTCCTAATCTGGTAAAGGAAAAAGTCACACAAGTTCAGAAGACACAAAGAACCTCAAGCAAGAAGAACCCAAGCAAGACCGTGCCCAGATAATCATAATCAAATGTCAAAAATTAAAGACAAAGAGAGAATATTAAAGGCAGCAAGAGGGAAAAACAAAACCTGTTACCTACAAAGGCACTCTCATAAGGCTGACACCTGATTTCTCATCAGAAATTCTACAGGCCAGGAGGGAATGACATGAAGTACTCAAGGTAATGGAGAGCAAGGACCTGAGACCAAGATTACTATATCCACAGAGCTATCATTCAAAATAGACGGTCAAGTAAAGAGCTTCCCATACAAAAAAAAAAAAAAAAGAAAAAGAAAGGCCTAAAGGAGTACATTACCACCAAGCCAACATTACAAGAAATGCTAAAGGGACTGCTGTAATAAGAAGAAACAGAGAGAAACCTGGGTGTACAGAGTTTAAATAGCAATAAATAAGTACCTATCAATAATAACTCTAAACAATAATTCAAGGTAAATAAATTAAATGCTCCAATCAAAAAGCATAGGGTAGCTGAATGGATACAAAAACATAACCCAAACTACATGCTCTCTTAAAGAGACCCACCTTAGAACAAAAGGTGCACACAGAATGAGAATGAAGGGATGGGAAAAAGTTTCCATGCAAATGGAAAAGAAAAAAAAGATGAAGTAGCAATACTCATATCTGCCAAAATAGATTTCAAAATGAAGACCATCACAAGAGAAAACAAAGGTCACTACATAATACTAAAGGATTGATCCAACAAGAGTATATGACCTTGGTAAACATATATGCATCTAACATATGAGCACCTAAACATACATTTTACAAAAAACAACTTATAGTGGACTTAAATAGAGAGATCAACAAAAATACAGTCATAGAATGGAAATTTAATGCCAATCGGTCATCACTGGACAGATCTTCCAAACAAAAACTAAACAAGGAAACAGAGACTCTACAGGACACACTGGATCAAAGGGATTTAATTGACATTTATAGAACATATCACCCAACACAGCAGAATATACATTCTTCTCACGTGCACATGGATCATTCACAAAGACAGATCACATGTTAGGACACAAAACAAGTCTCTACAAGTTCAAGAAGATTGAAAGCACATCAAGCATCTTCTCAGATCACAGTGGAAAGGAATTAGAAATCAACAACAGTAAAAAAAAACAAACAAAAACATTCAAACGCATGGGGGCTAAATAGCATTTTATTAAACAACGAATGGGTTACCAATGAGATCAAGAAATAAATAAAACACTTCCTGGAAACAAATAAAAATGAATATACAACAACCCCAAATCTCTGGGACACAGTAAAGCAATCCTGAGAAATAAATTCATAGCACTACTAGAGATTGATAGGCAAATATGTACCTAATACATATTCACAAACCCAAACCTAAAAACAAACAAACAAACAAAAAAAACTAAGAAAAATCAGCAATAAGTTATATATCTCTACAACTTAAAGAAAAAGAAAGAGAACAAAAAGAAAATCCCCAGCATGATTAGAAGGAAAGAAATAATAAAGACTAGAGCAGAATTAAATAACATAGAGACAAACAAAATCAGAAAAGCAATGAAACCAAGATGAAAAAGAAGAAGAAGAAGAAGAAGAAGAAGAAGAGGAGGAGGAGGAGGAGGAGGAGGAGGAGGAGGAGGAAGCTCTCTTCTCTGGGTGCCAGGTTATGTAGTTCTCTCTCCCCTGCATTGATTTAAAGGCACAAATACCACACAATGAGGTAGAATGCACAACTCACTGAACAGAAATGTATTTGCAGCATTAATAACCAGAGATAAAGGTGACTCCCAGAGAGAGGCAAATTATGAAATTATGGTATAGGAGAGAAATAAGAAGAGGAAAAAAAAGAAGAAGAAAAAGAGAGTGCCAAAATGAAATTGGGAAAAGGGAGAATAAAATAAGAGAGAAAAGAAAGAGAATAAGAAAGAGAAGGGGAACAAACTATATATTTAGGGAGAAAACTCCAATAGAACAGTCACTAATCTCAACAAATGTCAGCAACAAGTACCTGAAATTAATATAAACTACAAATGCAAATATCAAGCAAGGCAAGAGAAAATGAAAGCAATAAAGAAACAAAAACCACGCAAACACAAACACAAAACAAAACAAAACAAAAACAGAATAAGCCAGACAATCTCAAAAAAGCATAAAAAATCAATATAACCAACATTCAAGCAAACAACAACAAAAGGACAGAGAGAAAAACATTTTTTTTTTTTGTATAGTGAGGACAGAGAAGAGAGAGATGTGTATGGACTTAGACAGGGGATTGGAAGTTAGATATATAAGTAGGGTGAAATTTTAACAGAGGGTAAAAAGAAAGAATAGGAAAGTCTAAAGTAGGAAAAGGGTAAGAGAAACAGGGCCACAAAAGGGGAAAAGTTAGGAAGACAGTGATGGCATAAAGGTAGAGTTGGGATAGAGTACAATGATACTGAAGGAAAGATGAAAGTAGAATGTAGAACACTAATCCCAAAAGTAAAATAAAAAGAAAATAAAATGACACTTCTTTTTACCAAAAAGGTAAAGTAGTAGTAGTAATAATCCTGATTGAAAATAAAAATGTAATGATTAAAAAGGTAAAATCAGTTTCTCAAGTAAAAGATGAAAAAATAAAAATGAAAATAAAAAATAAAAAATATCAGCCAACATTATACTCAATGGGCAAACACTAAAACCATTTTCTCTGGGAATGGAATAAGACAAGGAAGTCTAATTTCATCACTCTTATTCAACAGAGTACTGGAAATCCTAGCCACAGGGATCAGATAAGAAGAGCTAAAAGGCATCTAAAATGTAAAAGAATAAGTACAATTGTCATTATTTGCAGATAACATGATATTATGCATAGAAAACCCTAAATGCTCCACCAAAAATCTGTTAGATTTAATAAATGAATTTGGCAATGTAGCAAGATACAAAATCAATATCCAAAAATCTATGGCTTTTTATTAGAATAAATTTTCAGAGAGAGAAACTAAACAAACAATCCCATCTATCATTACAAAAATTAAGATACTTGGAATAAACTTAACCAAGGAGGCAAAAGACCTATACTCAGAAAACTATAAGATGTGATAAAAGAGATAGGAAAAGATATAATCAAGTGGAAGAATATATGGTGTTCATGCATTGGTAGAATCAACATCATTAAAATGTCCATACTAACCCAGGCAATCAACATATTCAATGCAATCCCTATTAAAATACCAATGGCATATTTCACAGACATAGAACAAACACTCCAAAAATTTATAGGGAATTTATAAAAGATCATGAATAGATGCAGCAAATTTGAGGGGAAAAAAAAAAGTTGGAGGAATCACAATACCAGATTTCAAGTTAACTACAAAGCCACTGTAATCAAAACAGCATAGTACTGGCACAAGAACAGGCATATAGATAAATGGAATAGAACAGAGACCCCAGAAATTGACCCAAGCCATTATGCTCAATTAGTATTTGACAAAGGAGGCAAGAACCTACAATAGAATCAAAATAGTCTTTTTAATTAATGGTGCTTGGAAAATTGGACAGATAAATGCAAAAAAAAAAAGATGAGAATAGACCATCAACTTATACCATACAAAAGGATAAACTCAAAATGGATAGAAGACGTAAAAGTGAGTCATGAAGCTATAAAAATCCTAGAAGAAACCATAGGCAGCAAAATCTCAGACATCTCTCATAGCAATACATTTACTGATAACATCTCCTCAGGCAGTGGTCTGCAAACTCATTAGTCAACAGGACAGCAAAGCCGCATGTGGCTCATGAGCCTCGGTTTGCCAACCACTGCCTCAGGCAAAGGAAACTAAGGATAAAATAAATAAATGGGACTACATCAAAATAAAAAGCTCCTGTACAGCAAAACAAACTATTAATAAAATGAAAAGAGATCCCACTGTATGGGAGAACTTATTTGGCAAAGTTACATCTGATAAAAGGTTAATATCCAAAATACATAAGGAACTCATAAAAACTTAACAAAAGGAAGACAAACAGTCTAATTAAAAAATGGGCAAAGGACCTAAATTGACACTTCTCCAAAGAGAATGTACAGATGGCCAAGAGACATATGATAAAATGCTCAAAGTCACTGATCATTGGAGAGATGCAAATCAAAATGACAATGAGGTAAAATCTCACACTTGTCAGAATGGCTACCATCAACAAATCAACAAATCAATAAATCAACAAATAGCAAGTGCTGGCCATGATGTGGAGAAAAGGGGACCCTAGTTACACTGCTGGTGGGAATGCAGACTGGTGCAGTCATTATGGAAAACAGTATGGCATTTCCTCAAAAATTAAATATGGAACAGCCTTGTGACCCAGTGATCCCACTTCTAGAAATATAAATTCAGAAACCTGAAGCCTCAATCAGAAAGAATATGTGCACCCCTATATTCATAGCAGCACAATTTATAGCCCAAGTGCCTCTCAGTAGATGAGTGGATTAAAAAGCTGCGGTACATTTATACCATGGAATACTATGCAACAGTAAAGAGGAATAATCTTTTACCTTTTGAGACAGCATGGAGGGAGCTGGAGAATATCATGCTAAATGAAATGTCAGCCAAAGAAAACAAATATCACATGTTCTCACTCAAATGTGGATTCTAAGTAACAAACTTATGAACTGAGTGGATCCAGAGACATAGAAGCATGGAACAGAGTGTGGAATCTCAGAGGGAAGGTGAGAGATGATAGGTGGGTATAAAGTAATTAACTAAAAACGTTGTATGCATATGTATATAAACCATGATCACAGACAATAGGATGCTGTAGGCCTGTGATGGGGAGAGGGCCAGGCTGAATGGCGTCAATGTGGGGAAAAAAGAGGACATATGTAATACTTTCAACAATAAATAATTATTACAAAAATAATAATAATGCTCCAACCATGAAGACAAGAGGAAAAATAGTCCAGAGATGGAAGATGCTGAGGACGCCTTGCCATGCTAGCAGTCAGCAGCTGTGTGTCACTACAGGATGCCCAGAACCAAACCAGAGAGGGTTGGACCTGCATTGCCACCATTTGTCCACCATCCAGGTACCATTGCTTACGTGTACACATAAGGAACTGTTTGACATTGAAACTGGGACTCAGAACTATTGGACATTGAAATTGGGACTCAAACATTTTTTGTTCTTGTAAGTTTATTTCTAGGCCACAGAGGCAAGATATTATATTTTTACAGAAAACAATCAGAGGGAAAAAAACAGATATAGAAGCGAAGAAGCATTGAACAGACTGTGATACTACAGCAGGAAGGCAGGGGAGGTTGTGGGGGGCGTGCTGTAAGAGATCAACCAAAGGACATGTATGCATGTATATAAGCATAACCAATGGATACCACTGGGCGGGGGGGGGCAGGTGAGGCATGTACTGAGGGTTAGGGAAGGCCAGGGGGAGGTCAATGGGGGAAAAAAAAGGAGATATATGTAAAAAAAAATTTCTGAGTTAAAAAATATAAAATAATAATAATAATAATAATAATAATAATAATAGTGTTATGTTTACTAGATTTCAAATAAAAAAACAGAACAAGAATTCTAACCCATTCTTCACACCAAATTCAATAATCAATTTAGGTGAAATACAGATCCAAATTTACATGATGAAACAATAAACCTTATATAGATAATAATCCTATATAATAAAAAGGGAATATGCTAATTGATTGTCAGAGCCCAAAGCCACAAGATGGTGGCACCCAGTCCCTTCAGCCATGCCAAGGTGCCTGTCTCCAGAGTCCCCTCTGATGAAGTTCCAGTTAACTTTTCTCTTTTTGAATTATAACATTGGTTTTACATCGAAGAAATAAGTATTTGGTATCCCAAAGTCCCCTCAGCCCCCCAGCCGCCCAGGGCTGGCCTGAGGTGCAGGAGAACCTTGAATGGTGGCTGCCTAGCCGCCCAGGGCCGCCAGAGGCTCAGGTAATCAGAACTGGCCAAGGCTTGCACTGCTGGCAGTGGCAGCAGCAGAGATGTGATGGGGGTGTCACCTTCTCCTAACCTCCAGGTTGCTTCCCACCCCTGAGGGCTCAGGGGCTGTGAGAAGGGGCAGCTGGGCTGAGGGACCCCCTGGTAAATTTTCATGCACCAGGCCTATAACAAAATATAATATCATAATGATTTGGGGCAGACAAATGTTTCTTAAACAGGGTACAAATATCATGTTAAGCTGAAAAAGTCAGAAAAAGGTTAGGACTATATTATTTCTCTCATGAATGCAATATAAAACTGAAAGTAACAGTTGAACAAACAAGAACAAAAACTCATAGGCACAAACAACAGTATGGCAGCTAGCAGACAGAAGGGGGATGGTTGGGTGATAAAGGTCAAATATTTGGTGACAGAAGATTATTTGACTTTGGATGGTAGGCACTCAACGCAATATATAGATCATGTATCATAGAGTATACATTTGAAACATATATAATCCTATTAACCAATGTCACCCAATAAATTTAATACAATGTTTCCAATGAACTACATCAAAATGAAGAACTTCTCTTTATCAAAAGACACATCTGAGTGAGTAAAAATGTAATCCACAGAGACAACAATACATGAAACAAATTACTCATCTCTAGACTACAGAAATAATGTATAATTGTGATGAAGTTCAAGTTAACTTTTCTCTTTTTGAATTATAACATTGGTTTTACATCGAAGAAATAAGTATTTGGTATCCCAAAGTCACAGATATTTTTTTTTGTGTGTGTGTGGTTTCTCTGTTTTGTTGCCAGGATTTCTTTTGTTCTTATATTGAAAACTGTGAAATTAGTAATTATACATAGGTAACCTACAAATTCATAATCAATAATCAGTATGTGAAAAAACGAGATGCTTATTATACAATCTATATCTATATTAATTCCCTATTTTTAGGAGATCTAACAGCCTATTTTTTAATGTGAGATTTTCTTGGTGAGATCACTATCAACTTGAGTTAATCTAATACAGTAATTCTTAGAATTTTCTGCTCTTTCCTTTGATAATATATTTTGTAAATAAATATAGAGAATTGATCTAAAAAGATCAATTGATCTAAAAAGATCTTTGTGTATGAATTCTCAATATCTTTAAACAATTTTCTTAATATACATGAAATTGACTTTTCAAAGGGTTCTATTATACTAGTAATGAGGCAAACATTCTATAGACTATTCTATACTGTCTGCAGAAAATTTTAAAAAACATATAGTTAATCATTTTATAAAATAAAATAATTATTATTTCTATAATTTTCATAGGCTAAATATGACAACTCTAAATTCAGAAAATCAACTAAATGCTGCACAGCCATCACTTCCATTTCCCATATGTTGTTTTTCCAGTGCCGTATAAACTGAAAAACATTTGTGTGTGTATAAATCATTACAAATCTATCACTGATTATGGTTATTATAAGAGTATGTGATCAATTTCAATTTGGATTTATCCTTGAAAGAGAGCTATAATGTAATTAGGAAGTTACTCAAAGTGCCTTATCAATGGTTGGTTAGAAAGATTGTAGAAAGTTAGTAAGAAAGGAGACTGCTTCTGCCCTAGCTGATTTGGTTCAGTGGATAGAATTTCTCCACCTGGACTGAAGAGTCCCGGGTTCAAGTCCAGTCAAGAGCACATATGTTAGTTGCAGATCCCCCGGCCCTGGTTGGGGTGTGTGCAGGAGGCAACCAATTAATTTGTCTCTCTCACATTGATGTTTCTCTCTGTCTCTTCCTCTTCCTTCCACTCTCTCTAAAAATCAATGGGAAATATCCTCAGGTGAGGATTAACAAAACAAGACAAACAAGCATACAAAAAAAGAAGATTGCTTCCAATGCCATGACAGAAGGGAGAAATCTCAAATTCACTCTGTAGAAACTCTTTTCATTTCCACACTTACTTGTTGACTTTTTACAGTATCACACATATATCTAAACTAAATCAAACAGGAAAATAAAAATAAAAAAATTGCAGTTCTTACCGTGAGTTGAAATAGTGACTTTTCTGTGTAATGTTCATACTTGGTTGTGGTGTTAATAAGTATGGGTTGAACTCAAACAAACTTTATCATCATCATGTTTGAACACACATACTTATGAAAAATAATATTCAGCCTAACTAAAAGCCATTTGTTGCACAGAACACTGCTAAGAGGAACTAAGTTCACCACAGGACTCATTTTATCCACCAAACATAACTGCATTCTTTAAAATTAGAAAACAACATTTAGTTGCCTTCCCCTGCCCACTATGGCCACTTACATTAGCCACAAGAGGCAGCACATGAACTACAAAATGTGGTCTTAATAATAACTGCTTTGATTTATAAGATAACTTGAGATGCTTTCTCTGAATTTGAGGTCAAGCCCTCAGTCCAATTTTAAGCCTGCTGTCTCATGGTACCCAAACTCCGTTCAGACTTCCACTTACATTGTTTTTCTGCAAGACCTGTAGTGCCTTGTTGACATTGTTCAGGGCATGAACTCTTGTAGCTCCTTTTTCTTTTGGCTGAAAACAAAATGAAACCATGTTACTGCCCAGAAGAGAAATCGCAATCTACTAGAAACTGAACAATTTATACATCTCATTACTAACTTTGACTGTTTTGCATGAATAGGGGCTGTGAGGGATTAATGTAATGAAATTCAGTGCTTTGGGATAACTGTACTTGTCATAGGACTTTCTTAGCATGACTCAATAAATATGATAGCATTTTTTCTTCTTCACAAAAGATATATATTGTTTATAATCTCTGCATCATTCTATAGCCCATTTGGGGGTTACTGTATGACCACCAAGAGAAACATCAGCATGCATAAGGATATTTGCTAGTAAAATAGATAAGTGAGTTAATTTCTACACTTTTTAAGAAAGTTTAAAAGAGGGGTAGGCCTAGCAAAATTATATAATGTGACATAAAGTTAAAGAAAATTATTTCTGTGACTATAATCTTAATTATCTTAGTCACTAAAGCTCAAATCTCAAAATCATCTTGAGTTCTCTAACTCTCACTCTCAATCCCAAAAGTCATAGCTTGTCTGATAATTTTGAAACTAACATTTGCATAGTTCATCACAATATATGGATGAATTTATTTATTCAGTTGTGGAGCTTTAGAAATTTTACTGTAATGATGCCTGCCATATTTACTCCTAAAATGAGCTCTACCCACTTAATAAACATTTAAGTGCATAATAAAGTATTTTTGACCATAGGCACAATGTTCTAGAGCAGTCCACTAGAACTTACTCATCTTGCATGACTAAAACTTTATACCTGTTAAACAGCACCTTCCCGTTTTCTCTATTTCATGTTAAATATTATCACAATAAAAATAAATTAAATTTAAAAGGTCATTATGTTTAAAAGCCTTTATAAAAATACATTCAAGTCTGGCCAGTGTGCTCAGTGGTTGAGTGTCAACACGTGAACTAAGAGGTCACCGATTCAATTCCCCATCAGGGCTCATGCCTGGGTTTCAGGCTCAATTCCCAGGAGGGGGTGTGCAGGAGGCAGCCAATTGATGATGTTTCTCTCTCATCAATGTTTCTATTTCTCTATCCCACTTCCTTCCTTTCCACATAAAAATCAATAATAACATACATTCAATAACAAAGATACCAAACATTGAAAGTGAATATCTATTAATTGACATAAATTATGTTACTGAAAATTTTCACTTTCTTTTTCTCCATGTGATTGATAGACTAGGCCGAAATGAAAATAATATGAGATTGTTTTATTCAGAAATAGTTCCAGTATTGCTAGTTAATTCAGTAATTGGTAAATTAGCAAATTTTACTAGATCTCATAAAATTATGCTGACTTTGTTTGTGCTATGAAATTCTCCCAAGGCTAATGTGAACTTTCTTATAAATAAGTTGCATACCAGTTTTTGATTTGTGAGGCCTTCTAGAAGGTCCAGGAGGCGACTCCCATCCTGCAGGTCACTGAAGAGGTTTTCTATGTGCTGCTTCCCAAACTGAAATATAAAATATACTTAAGTAAGCAAAACATGCTTCCAGTGATCCATTTCAATGATTATGTCTCTTAAAATTGTAAGCTATGTTTAATATATCTAATTCTTAATCTGCCAATAGTGATGAAAAAAGAAACTCCAAGTGAAAAACAAAAAGTAATATATCATCATTATGCTAAATCTACTTTAATATATATATATATATATATATATATATATATATATATATATATATATGCTTAAGTGGCCTGCTGACCAGCTGGTCGCTATGATCTGCACATCCTAGGGAAGATGCTCAACACAGGAGCAGAAACCACAGGCATGGAAATGTGAAACAGTCTGATGAATCTCAGAGGGAAGGGGAGCGGGGAGGGCGGGAAGAGATTAACCAAAGATCTTATATGCTTACTAAAGGCCTGGTGCATGGATTGGTGCACCAGTGGAGTCCCTTGGCTTGGTCTGCAGGGATCAGGCCAAAACTGGCTCTCTGACATCCCCCAATGGATCCCAGATTGCGAGAGGGTGCAGGCCAGGCCTAGGGACCCTACTGGTGCACGAATCTGTGCATCGGGCCTCTAGTTATTTAATAACAGGAGTTGGAGTTCTGTATCTTAAATGATCAAATTAACTTCACTTTTTAAATAATGATTCTATGAAGAAGAGAAAAAATTTTAAAGATACAGGTACGTGGGATTGGAAAGGGGAGGAAATGTGAAAAGAAATAAAGACCACATACAATGTCCTATATAGATGCATAAAATTTAACTGTTTTATTTACTTGGAAATATAATACATAATCTTAGAGGGTTTACTATCCACCCATAAAACAAGCTTTCTCGATATATATATTTTATGTGCTACCTCAGAATGAGGTAGCTCAATTTTTTTTTTAAAAAAAGGAAGTTTTTTACTAATAAGTAATGAAAATGAATATACACTTTATAATAATTCTGTCAAGAACCTCATATATACCCTGGAATAACTTGGCATTTAGGGATAATATTAAGGTTTTATTTTCAAATTGTTTGAAGTTCTACAATTCCTTGAAAATGTTGTTTTGTTTTTTTAATTATTTTAAGGAGTCAAACTTTACAGATGCATGTGAGCAGTGTGGGGCTTCTAAACTTAGCAACAAAAAGAATATTGCACACTGAAATGTGTCAAGTTTTGAAGAAAATAAAGTATACATAGTTGACAGAGA
This sequence comes from Lasiurus borealis, assembly GCA_004026805.1. NCBI lineage: Eukaryota > Metazoa > Chordata > Mammalia > Chiroptera > Vespertilionidae > Lasiurus > Lasiurus borealis. The sequence goes on from PVJN01006427.1 coordinate 42,924, forward strand.
TACTTATTCTTATGAAAAATATATAGATTATAGATACATAGATGATAGATGATAGATAGATAGATAGATAGATAGATAGATAGATAGATAGATAGATAATAGATAAAGCTTGACAAACTAGAAAGGATATAGGTGGGAAAATGGTCATTTAAAAAGAAAAGCAGAAATAAGCAAGGAGATAAATCTTGGGGTACAAAATAAAGCATGATCCTCTAGCATCCAAGATATGAGGATGCTTTTGGTCAAGGAATCTAGACAAAGGTCAACAACGAAAACATGATCTTGCTTTGGGTATTTTATAATTTTCCATTTGAAACTGCAACCAAACAAAATGGAGAGGGAGTGAAGGACTGTAGGCGAGTCAGAGGCCTCTAGGCACACTAGTTGGGGCACCTAAAAAGCAGTGAGGTGACAGAGAAAAAGAAAGTTCCTGGTATCACTGGTAACTTTCAAAACTCACAGAATTAATGATATATTAAAGTATCACAACTGAAATCAAATTTCTATTTGTTATATCCACCACAGTCTCTCAGAGTGCTTCTCAGAATGTTCCATCCTAACATCCTTCCAGCAGATGAGATTGAATGAATTCACCCTGGAGTCTGGCGGTATAAATTATACAGTGGCTACAGGTTCAAAATTTCTATGAAAGCATATGTTTTATGTTAAGCATTGCTGGAGATTTTGCCTTCTTCTCTTAATGCATATTTGTTTTAACTTTAAAGCAATTTCAAGCACTTTGAATGACATGTTCCCTCCTGTGGTCTAATTGAAATTAAAGTGATGCTCAGTGATTTGTACAAAGTTTAGCTTGTAAATTCATGGACTTTCAGGTGCTCGGTCTTATTCTTCCTGTAAAAGGCATATCCTAGGAAAAGCAAACATCTCATTTCTCATGGATGGGTTTCTTTTTCTGGATTCAACTCCTCATTCAAAAGCATTGCAGATGTGATGTGGCAAAAGGGGCACACATTTCAGAGGCAGAAAGAGCTGACTTTTGAACTCAAGTTTCCTATTCATTAGCTGCAGTCTCAGGCAAGTAACTTAGCCTTTCTGAGGCACAATTTACTCTTAGGTAAAATGGGGATTGAAATAATACTACTTCAGAGCACTCCTCTGAGGTTTAAATCAGTGTAGGTTTGTTGCACAGACTTGGCAAAAAGTAGGCATTCAATAAATATAGCATGTTTTTTTATGTTTTATTCTTCTATTATCCCTTGTCTTCTCTTTGTTTGGCCAGAATCTAGCTGTAAATACAGTTATGGTGCATTGTTGAACCTGCTGGAAAGTGCAGAACTCATATACAATGTGTTCTGTTTTATCAGAGTTTGCTACCCCTGTAAAAGTCAAAGTCAAGGAGGAAAGATGTCGCTCCTTTTTCAATTACTAATACTGACAATGTGGATGGCACAGGAGAACACTCAGAAGTGCTTTTTCTTCAAGTGCTTTTTCTTTTTTTCATGTTCTTTTGATTATTTTTAATTAAATCTTCTTTTGTTTTCTTCCCTTTTTATCTCCTACATCTTTTTGTTGCAAGTGACATTTTATGTCACGAAAACAATATTTCCTTAAAATTCCCCATCTTTAATGGCTTTCTTTTCAAGTGTATGAAAATTCCTTTGTAAAACATACAGAACATTAAACCCTCTTTGGGCCATGTAACCTCTGGCTCTCTTGTCTTCAATCCTTTCCGTGACAAATATTTTCTTTAAAAAGTGAACTTTTGATAATACTCAGCAGTTTTCTGCATCCACTTACATATTGTTTTCTTCCTTGCTAACCCAAATAACAAAATGAAAGGACCATAAAATGAGACAATAATTCTTCTAGAACACTGCTGGTATGATATAAAGAAATATGGAATTTCTTTATATCTTTATAGAGACAATGTTATAAAAAAACAACTCAAATTGATTGGTAAGTGGCATAAACAAAGTGAAAAAATTGAGGAAGAGATAGAAATGCATTTATGAAAATATGTAAATGGCTTCTGACTCTTTAGAGTTATATCAATCTTTTGACCTGGAAATATGAAGATCAATACAGTGTTCCAACAGAAAGAAGGTAAAGAGCCCGGGAATAATTTTTCATAGCCTTCTGATTACAGAAAGGTCAGGCTCTGGACATCTCAGCTGTTCAGAAAGTCAAAATAGTCTTCTGTATATGCAAATATTTAGATACTGGAAACACCAAAAACTTTATTCAAAACTTATTGGTGAATACTGCTGATCAGCTCCCCTAAAAATAATGCAACCCATTATAATATAAATAGGCAATTTTATACGATTTATTTAAGCATGGGTTGTAAAAAGTATTCCATAAGAAAATTTTATTGAGATATAATATACATAAAGGAAAGTAAATGTATCTTAAGTGTTAGCTCAATGAATTTTCACAAACTGAACACATTCATATTATCCATACCAAACAGAAACACAGAGCTTCCTCATATCCCCTTGCATGCACTCCCCTTCAAGGACGGCTATACTGATTTTTATACTATAGATTAGTTTTGCCTTGAAAGGAGTCTCTAAAAAACGGAAGAATAATGGTGGTTTAGTGTTCCATTTTAGGAAACCGATGACTGGAAGACATCAGGTTTGTACAGAGAGACTTTGGGTGGAAACATTGCATTGATGAAATACATTTTACAAAATAGAGTAAATAAGAATATCTTCTCTGTGCTCAGAATGAATTGGTTCAACTCCCAGCTCTGCCATATTTCAGCTGTGTGATATTGAGCAAGTAACTTAACGTCTCTGTACCTTATCTTTTTCATTTATAAAATGGAGATCTGTTATTATCTAACTTGTGGTGATGGTGAAAAGATTTAAGTACACTTAGAACGTCACTATGTATAAGATGCACTCAGTGAGTGTTAGCTATCATGAAACTATTCCAAATTTTTAACTCAAATAATCTACATTTTCCACAGTTTGCCTTGGAACTTTCATCCAAGAATAACAGAGGAATCAGTGTCAAGTACTAGCATTGGGATTAAATGCACTAATAAATATAAGGTGTCCCACATGTCACTGGGCATAGAAAATGCTCCATAAACCCTAATTATATTTTCTCTTCCTATTAAATGTCATCACCTGAAGGCGGAGAGAACTCTCTCCTTTGAGTGCCTCAGGGTCCTAAAGGACTTGGGTAACTTGAAGAGAGTTTAATAAGGGACAATTTACAAAATTGACGGCAGACTATAAAGAAATCACCAGAACTGGTAATCGAGAAATGCTATTATCACTCCTAGACTGAGAGGAAAGAAGAGAAAGAGAATGGTTACTGGACCCTGAACAAAGAAAGAGCAGAGAGGATCAACAGACAGGAGTTTTTCTATTTGGGGGATGAATACAGTGAATAAATACTCTGGTCTTTCTTTCATCCCTCCCTCAGATCTCATGTAAATGCTCTCATTAGCCAAACCCAACTGGAAGCTCAAGGGCAAAGGAGTCTTTTGATATTCACAGAGAAGGAGGGAGTTGACCCAGAGGGATAAACCAAAAACATTCAACACCCTAGAGAACATTCAACAAATTCCCTGTGATCCAAGGGATCTAAGTCAGGGATGCAACTGTCAGGAAATAAATGAAGGCCCAAGTCTTCCTTCTCAAGCATCCTATATTATTTCTATATCTGGTAATGCCATTTTAAAGAACCAAATGGATCATTGGAATACTTTCTCTTCTGAAATAGGATATCAAAGTAATACTATGCTTTGTAGGCTTTAAAAGATAAAAATTAACGTATATTATTGTTTATTCCTTAGCATCAAATACTTTTAGAGACTTTTATATGTAAGAAATAGAACTAAAATCTGGGCTAAAAGATAATCAAGAAAAAAATCAAGTTATCCCCTGGAGCTAAGAAGTGCTCAGGAGCTAAATCAGATAATATAATAGTTTTACAACCTCTCCAGATTAAAATGTTATTTGTCACTAACTCTTTATAAAACATAATCACCAGGACCTTATGTGTGCGTTATACTATTAAGTACCTAAGAAAAGATTCAACCAGATTGTGCATTAGAAATTTAAACAGGAGCCACAACAATAGTTAATGGAAATTAAGTAATTATCTGTAAATGGGCTATTAGAAACTCAAAAGTAAAATGTCCTTAACCAAAACTAAGCACAGTTTCTTGTCTGATCAGGTCTATCTTTAACATGTTTTGTAATAAAACTGATTTTTTTAATTGTTGACACTATTACAGATGTCCCCCATCCTCCTTCCGTCCCCTTCCATCCAGCTTCCTTGTCCCTCTCCTTCCTTCATCACATTGTTGTCTATGTCCAAGGGCTATGCATATATGCATGTATGTTCTTTAGCTAATTTATTCCAGTCCCACTCCCTCCCCTCTGAGATCTGTCAGTCTGTTCCATGCATCCATGCCTCTGGTGCTATTTTGTAAAACTGAATTCCTAACCTAGTCCTGAGTTTTCTCCTCTGTAAACTAGAAAGATCAGTACAATTTCAATTACTAGGTATTCTGAAACAAATACAAGTAAAATTATGCTTACTTTCTATTTTGTATTTCTAGGTATAACCTTAATATAACTCACAAATAGTTATGTTAAAATATGTGCAAATTTCCCAACCATAATTGTAACTAATTCTTATACCACTTTTAATTACCCTCTATAAATTTAAAATTCTGAAAATTAAATTAAATTTTTTATTGAATCATGTAGGTATATGATTTAAGGTTGAGATAGTGACAGAAATGGATGTTGAGTATATTTTATCTTTGATAGTCACTTTATGACAGAATAAGCAAAGTATATAGTTTGTAAGATAAAGCACTTGGTTTCACAGCATCAAAATAACACTCTGATATTTCAAAACGACAAAAAAAAATAAAACACTAGAGAAATGCCAAGGATTAGTACTTAGCTCCAGGCAAAATGCCAAGGGAGAAAGGACTGACTATTCAGGCTTGCTCAGATCCATTAGAAGGAGACCTTATGGCCAATTATTAAATGTAAATTTTATTTATAAAATTAACATTCTGATAATTTCTCAATTATGTTGCAGTGCAATTGAGTGTGGACAATTATGTGACAATACATAGCCACTTCCTAATCCTTCCCTATGTCTACCCAGTAGGAAGGCAGACTTGGACTATTCATTACCTTCTTACTTGGTTATGAGGAAGGTCTGTTTATTGGCAATGCCAAATCAAAGGAACAAGAAAGGACAAGTCACACAGGAAAGAATATTTAAATAAGAGCTTCCGTCCTCACTATACCTCTTTTTCCTTTTAATATTTTGAATCATATGAAACTTTCAATTCTATAGTCAAATATGGTTGAATATTGGTAATTTCATATGATTCAACTTGATATATTTTAGAAGTCATGACTAATTGAGTGTTTAGTTTATATCAGCCTCAAATTCTGTGTACTGTACATGGGTTATTTTAATTAATCTTCACCAGAATGAATTAAAACTATTCCTATTTTACTGATAATAACAAACTGGGGCAAAGAGAAGTAACTTGACTAATTTCACACAGCAAGTAAGTAGTAGATATAAATCCAAACTTAGGCAGTCTCTTTCCAGATTTCTTAATTATTCTATACTTTGTAACTGTAGTTTGAACTGGGCTTCTTTGACCATAACGTCATTCAGAGTCAATGTTAAATAAGTTTTATTTCTGCAGTTTCAAAATCTCTTTCAATAAAATAAGGATCAGAAAGAGAGAACAGCTGAGGGTCACACTGGGAGTGTTTGTTGGTGAGGTAAGGGACAGCTATACGCCAGGAGAAGGTAGGGGACTGCTGGATGGGGCTCCCCTGACTTGGCAGCCCCCACTGCTGCTGAGTTTTTCTCCTGAAGCCACCAGCTCACAAGAGGACACCGTGGCATCTTGAAGGGGATAGTGGATGTTACTGGAAGCCTGAAAATCTACAGCTGTGGATGTTACTAGAAGCCTAAAAATCTACAGCTGTGACAGCTGCAAACCCCAGAACACCAGTCCCCAATTGGCACAAACACTCGGATTCAGAGGCACTCTACACAGCACACAGAAAGGTCAGATTTAGCCTGGGATAAGGTGAGGCCTCTGGTTCCACATGATAGAGAAATGCATGCACTGTGGGAGTCTGCACCTAGAGAAATCCGAGGCTCTTGGGCCTGGTGTGATCTGTGAATGTGGAAGGGGGTCCTCAGAGCTGCTAACAGAGGAGATCTATAGAAAGCAACCCATTTTGATCTGACGCAGAAGGACAGACTGGGAGTTATTAAAGTGTGCCAGATACTTTGATAAGAGCAGGGAAGGGGAACTGTGCATACTTGTGTTCTTTCCTCTTTAGAACCTTGCTTCTGATTGCTAAGCCCAATACATAGGAGCACCCAGTTGGAGACACCCTGGGAGACTGCAGGAGAAAGTTGTTTTTCTGGAACCTGGGGAGCAGAACTGGGAGTGACATTCAGAGAACCATCTCTGGGGGAGCCCATTCACACAAACCGGTATTGAGTGCCAAAGGGAAAGCAAGATCTAAAGCACAGGCTAGAGAAGACCTATAGTCTCAGAGGTCAATCCAGAAACACTGCCACCCAGGGGCTGACTCACAAATTGACTCTTGTGTAATTGCAAATAAAAGAATAAAGAGATTAAGACCCACCATCTTCTTAAAAACTAGGACTGGCTTATAACACTGAGCACCAGTGGAACATAGGGAACTGCAATACTGTCCTGACTGGGAAACAAGAGTGCCAGACAGAACAATAGAGGAAGTGAATGACCTTCACTACTGCACATTCTATTTTTTATTATTTATTGATTGATTGATTGATTGATTGATTTTTAATTTTTTCATTTTTACTTAAGGAACATATTTTTTTTCTTTTTCTCCCACTGGATTTTACCTTTTTAATTATTACATTTTTATTTTCATTCAGTATTATTATTACTACTATTTTACCTTTTTGAAAAAGTATGTCACTTTATTTTCTCTTTATTTTACTTTATTAGAGCTCTACATGCTATTTCATCTTCCCTTTAGCATCATTTTACTCTATATCAACTCTACCTTTATGCCATCACTCTCTTCCTAACTTTTCCCATTTTGTGGCTCTGTTTCTCTTACCCTCTTCCTACTTTAGATTTTTCTTATTATTTCTTTTTACCCCCTGTTAAAATTTCACCCTACTTATATATCTAATTTCCAATCCCCTGCTTCAAGTCCATACACACCTCTCTCTTCTGTGTGTTCACTATCAAAAAAATTGTTTGTATCTCTATCCTTTTGCTGTTGTTTGCTTGAGTGTTGTTTATATTGATTTTTTATACTTTTTTTGTGAGATTGTTTTGCTTATTCTTTTTTTTTTGCTTTGTTTTTGTTTGTTTTTTATTTCTATTTTTGCTCATCTCCCTTGATATTAGTTGTTGTTTCTAGTTTGTATTAATCTCCAGGTGCTTGTTGCTGGCATTTGTTGAAATTAGTGGCAGTTCTATTGGAGTTCTCTGCCCATATATATAATTTGTTCCCTTTCTCTTACTTATTGTATTTATTTACTCTCTTACATATTTTTTTCTTTTTCCTTTTTGTTTTTTTCTCCCTTCTCCCAATTTCATTTGGGACTCTTTTCTTTTTCTTTTTCTTTTCTCTCTTCTTCTTTCTCTTCTATACCCTAATTTGTCTCTCTCTGATGTTCATCTTTATTTGTGGCTATTAATATTGTGAACACATTTCTGTTAAGAGCCTTGTGCTTTGAACCTGGTAGTGTTGTATTTTATGCCTTTAAATAAACACAGGAGAGAAAGAACTACACGACCAGACATCTGGTGAAGAGAGACCATGGGCAGACAAAGAAACAACCTGCATATAAAGAAAAGCAGGCATCACCAGAAAAGTAAGTAAAGGAAATGGAGGCAAGAAACTTGCCACAGAAATAATTCATAGAAATGGTCATAAGATGACTGAAAAGAATAGAAGAAAATTAGACAATATGAGTAAGTACTAAGAGGAAATGAAGAAGAACCAAGAAGAAATGAAAAATGGCATCACTGCTGTAAAGAACTCAATAGAAAGCATCAAGAGTAGACTAGAAAAAGCAGAGGACTGCATCAGTGAGCTAGAAGACACAGTAGGAAAAAATACCCAAGTAGAGCAACTTCTAGAAAAAATAAATAAATAAAAAGCAATAGGAGAGCCTAAGGGAATTTTGGGGCAATACTAAACAAAACAACATGCACATAATAGGGGTTCCATAAGGAGAGGAAACAGAACCAGGAATAGAAAACCTGTTTGAAGAAATAATGGCAGGAAATTTCCCTGATATAGGGAAGAAATCCAAGAAGCTCAAAGAGTTCGAAGAAAAATGAACCCCAAAAGACCGACTCCAAGGCACATTATAATTTAATTGGTGAACACCAATGACAAAATAAGAATCTTAAAAGCAGTCAGAGAGAGACAGTTACCTACAAAGGAACCCCCACCAGACTAGCGATTGATTTCTCAACAGAAACTAATCAGGACAGAAGGGACGGAATGAAATATGCAAAGTCATGCAAAGGAAAGGCATAAAACCAAGAATACTGTACCCAGTAAGACTATCCATCAAAATTAAAGGTGAAATTATGAGCTTCATAGACCAAGGGGAATTATTACCACCAAACCACCAGCAATACAAGAAATGCTAAAGGGCCTACTGTAAAAAACTAAAAGAAGAAGAAGAAGAAGAAGAAGAAGAAGAAGAAGAAGAAGAAGAAGAAGAAGAAGAAGAAGAAGAAGAAGAAGAAGAAGAAGAAGAAGAAGAAAAAGAAGAAGAAATAGGAAGCAAGGAAGGATCACAGAGGTAAAGAATAAAAATGGCAACAAATAAGTACCTATCAATAATAATTTTAGCCAAAACCAGTTTGGCTCAGTGGATAGAGCCATGGCCTGTGGGATGAAGGATCCCAGGTTCAATTTCGGTCAAGGGCATGTATCTTGGTTGTGGGCACATCCCCAGTAGGGGGCATGCAGGAGGCGGCTGATTGATGTCTCTCTTTCATCAATATTTCTAATTCCCTATCCCTCTCTATAAAAATTTAATAAAATATATTTAATAAATAATAATAACAAGTTTAAATGTAAATGGATTAAATGTCCCACTCAAAAGACATAGGGTAACAGGTTGGATAAGAAAACACAACCCATATATCTGCTGTCTACAAATTTTTAAATGCGGAAGTCATTCTAAGATATATGGAAAATCTGACTTTTTAATGTTAATTAAATTGAAATACAAAAACAATCCCTCATAAAAAACCTTCAAGGCTATAAATCAAAATATAACAAATATAACCAACCCTTGAAGCTGAGGAAGATTAAGTGAGAAAGTAATAAATATAAGGAAAAGTTTTACTCAAGCATGTAGTGTAGTATTTCTTCAGAGATCCACTCAAACATGCCAGTTACATATTAGAATGTCTTCTAAGTGATATTCATATTAAAGAATATAGCATATGGGGCCAAAGAGGCCTGATTTAATCACAGATGTAACTTTTCCCAACTGTGTGAACTTGTATAAATTATTTAGTAATTTGCTTATTTCCCTCATAGTCAAAAGAGGAGATTAATTAAGTTATTCAACTAAATTTAATAGATATTATTCCAATGCTTTATACTGTGCTAGGCAGGCTCTGGGAATAACTTTGACGATAAATGATTAAAAAAATATATATTGCCATTATTTTCACAGCTTTAGCCACAGAATAGGAAAGAGCTATACATTTAAGCCAATATGATTATAGTACTGTGTTATAATTCTGTCAATTGTGATGGGTAAATATGTTGCCAGCACAAATGAGAGATGTCATTTTCACTTGAGAGACAAACAGCTGCAGAAAACCTTGAACTGAATTTACAAGGTTGAATAGGAAATCAATAGCTAGATGTGGAAAGAGAAAAATGCTAAGCAGAGAGACACTTCAGATGCTGAGGATCAGATAAATTAACTTGTATGAACTAGTCAAGAAACTGTGATAAATAAGTTCTTGGAGCACAGGGTACATGGAGGAATGGGAAATGATGAGACTTGAGATGTGTGAGAGACCACAGCAGCAAGTACTTGGTTTGCCATCCAAAAGTGTGGGCAAATGTCAAATGGTCTTGTTTTCATTCTTTTGAACACGGAATCTAATTTTTAAGTATTTACCATATATTTCATATTAATATTTAGATGGATGTTTTAAGGTAGTTAATATTGTTTTTGGAAGAGAAACATTGGCATTGTTTAGAGCAGCGGTTTTGAACCTGTGGGTCACGACTCCTTTGGGGGTCGAACTACCCTTTCACAGGGGTCACCTAAGACCATCGGAAAATGCAGATATTTACATCACGATGCATAACAGTAGCAAAATTTCATGGTTGGGGGTCACCACCACATGAGGAACTGTATGCAAGGGTCGCGGTCTTAGGAAGGTTGAGAACCACTGGTTTAGAGGCTAATTTTCAAGTCTTAAGAATTTGAGAGAATTATTCTGGTCTGGAAATATTATTTGGCAAGGAGCACCTGTCCTAAATTGCAAATATGAGCTCTTTAAAATCCTAATCAATGGGGAGTTATATTATCTTTCCATCTGAACCTGTTTTTGTGAAAGCAGAGGTCACTATCTAAGATAGCTTAACCATAAAACTGGGTCAAATATTTCATTCTTTTCTAAAGCCATGCCCTTTGCAATGGGACTGTGCTGCTCCCCTCATGAAGAGGTGGTATCTCTTCCCCTGTCTCTGAAATCTGGGTTAACCACTGCCTTGCTTTGGCCAATAGAATGTAGTGGAAATGATAGTGTTCCACTTCCAAATATAGGCCTCATAAGAGCTTGAACAGTTTTGCTCTCATGTTTATGTCTCCACCTATGCCAACATAACATGCTTGAATCACATAGCTAAAAGATGAGACATGAAGCAAAACCAAGTTGCCCCAGTAATCCCAGATGAGATCATCCCAGATTGGATAATAAGGTTGATAGAAAATCAATAGCTAGATGTGAAAAGTGGAAGAGAATGGAAACAGAAGATAAAGATAAGATGCTAAGGATCAGATAATGTATCTAGTCAGCTCACAGCTAACTACAGACACATGAATAATCCAACCAGAGAGCTAAAGAACTGCCTGGGAATTTCTGAAGATTTGAAAGAATAATAAAAGGTGTTTATTTAACCTAATGGGTTTGGAGTTATCTTACTACACAGCAATAGCTAACTGATATGAATATATGGATGTTTGTTTCTACACAGGAGAAATTAAGCTGCATTATAATAATGGATACATTACTTATGAATATTTTAAAAGAGCCCTTGGAATTTTGGTGAAAAAGAACTTCAAGAAAGAAAATACTATTTTAACTGCTGGAATTGAAAATGGGCAAAAAGTCACTATTGCTAGATATTTGACTCAATGGATTATCTGAAATATACTCCACATAACTCCTCCAATCCCATCTTGCAAACAAAATTAACAAATTCATATTATTGTTAATTCTCAGCTTCGATGAACAATAAAAAAAATACTAGTGTCAACCATAGAGATTTCTAAAGTTCACTTTAATAAAATGTAATTTCTTAACTCTTCTGTGATTGTTATATATTGTAAATACAACAAGGGTTATATTTCTTATTCAACATGTTCATTTGATGGTTCACTTGGATCTTATGAAAAGCTAACAAAAGAAAAGGTAGAATTTTTGTTCTTCTATTTGCTAGATTTTTCTTACTCTCTTGTCACTTTAGATAAAAATTCCTGTTTATCTAATTGTCATTATAAGCTCTAATTTCCAGTGATTTATCATTCACACATTTTCAAAACAAAAATAGTGAATTAAAAGGAATTCTCTGTGAATTAAACTGTCACATTCAATTAGTGTTTTCTAGAATACTACATTTTTAAATAAATTAAGCTGGAAATCAAGCAAAGGGAAATAGTTAGGATTGACATTATTTCTTCACAAAGATCTTAAGAAATATTATAAACTAGAGGCCTGGTACACAAAATTCATGCACAGGATGAGGGGTCCCTCAGCCTGAGCTGTACTCTCTTACAATCCAGGACCACTGGCTCCTAACCACTCACCTGCCTGCCTGATTGCCCCTAAACCCTCTGCCTGCCAGTATGATCGCCCCTAACCACACTGCCTGCCTACCTCATCACTCCCCAACCACTCTCCTGCCTGTCTGATCACCCCTAATCACACTGCCTGCCTGCCTGATTGCCCGTAACTGCTTGCCTGCCTGCCTGATCACCACTAACCACCTCTGCCTCAGCCCTAGCCAACACAGCTTTGTCCAGAAGAATGTCCATTTCAGCTTTCCAGTCTAATTAGCATATTATGCTTTTATTATTATAGATTATCTTGTGTATTAATTAGAAAATTTTAATAGACACCTGTTTATTTCAAAATTACTTTAATAACTTTATATTTTTATATTTTATTGTGTTACATGTATACTTATCTTCCCATTGCCCCACCACCACCATTGCCATGCATGCCCTAACCCCCCAGTGTCTTGTGTCCATCGCTTGTGCTTTTATGCATGCATACAAGTCATTTGGTTTATCTCTTATCTACCCTACTTCTCCCTAACCTTCTCACTGTAGTTTGACAGTCTGTTTGATGCTTTACTATCTCTGTATCTATCTTTTTGTTCATCAGTTTATAATGTTGTTTATTATCCATAAATGAGTGAGATCATGTGGTATTTTTCTTTCACTGACTGGCTTATTTCACTTAGCATAATGCTCTCCAGTTCCATCCAGGTTGCTGCAAATGGTAAGAATTCCTTCTTTTTTATGGCAGCATAGTATTCCATTGTGTAGATGTACCATAGTTACTTTATAACTTTAAATACAAGTTTTTACCAGGATTCATCTATTATTATATAACTTAATTGCAATATGTGCTTAATTCAATAATTCATTTGTATGAACACCAAACCGTTGCTAATCATTGCTGTGCACAATGTTTTATTTGATAAAATAGCAACTTACTCAAAATACCATAAAAAAGAAATTTATCTTAGTTAAAAAATATAATAATGATTACATTTTTAATGCTGAATACGTATAAACTTTTAGAAGGTTGGTTCTCACTCACCTGGTTGAATAACTATTTTTTGGCCTCTTAAATTTAAATATTATTGGGGTGCACTGGCAATCTTTTATTGAATTTCGATATTAAGATATAAGTTGGAAGTTTACACATAGTTAAAATGAAATTTAAGATGGAAAAATATTCATTTTAATTTCTTGGTTTTAAAAGTTTTCTTCTGATTTTAAAACCAGTAAATATACTTTGTGGAAAAACTGATATATAGAAAAATAATAGACTGATCAAGTGTCAACATGGTTTTTTCAGACTTTTTATATTCATATATAAGCATACTCTTTTTCTATTTATATATAACCACACTTTTTTCAAGCTTGAACTATCACATTTCTAGTTTTTCTCTTCCTCTTCCTCTTTTCATTCTCCTCCTGATACAATATTTACTCTCTTCAACCTAGGTACCATTTTCTGTTTCTTTATTAAACTGAGATGTTCTAAGAATTTTATGAACAGTGACAAACTTATTCTGTTTGATAGTAGGACAAATTAGTGAGGAAGACATTGCTTCTATATTTTTAAAGATGAGGATATTAAGATTCAGAGTCTTAAATAAATTCACTATGGTTCAAATTAAACTCAGATTCAAATCCATCCTCTGACTCTGTAGGCTATAGCTTCAACCCTATCCCACTCTCTCATTTTTTGTTGATTTTATTGACCCTCTTATGATAAACATTTCCCTGCATAAGTAAACAAAATCCTTAACATTTTATTTTAGAAAAAAAGGCATGGTGAAAACTGCTTGTTTATTGAAAATAGACTATTTTGTGTTGGCATCTCCCTATGGCTCCATTAAGGGCTCACAGTCATGTTTATCTTAGACTGTACTATTACAGCTAAAAGATAAAATGTATTTGTGTCTATATTGAAGAGAGTAGAAAAGGTGGCCTTCAAATGTAGCCACTTTGGGAATTTGCAAATCATAGTCAACTCTCTGAGTATTTATCATCGTGTAGCACTGGGAATTATTCTGACTTCCTCCTTTTATGGAAAACACCCAGCATGGTATGGTTATTTTGAGAACAGGGATTTAGAAGCTAATTCATCAAAAGCATATTATTTGATAATTTTGTTCACCAGCCTTTGGCACTCCTGCCCATTTCCTTTTTTATCCTTAATAAACTGTGGACAAACCAGGATGGAAAAGATCAATAGGAATTAATTAACGAATGCATGTATGGAAAAATAATACAGAATATCAAATATTGTTATCTACTTTACTTCACAAAACCAGCATCATCTTGTATAATAACATAAATAACATATCAATTATTACCAAAAACCTTCTCATAACCCACTCTTAACAATTCCTTAAAGGTAGTTAAAAATATACATAATCATTAAAAAGGACTTCACTTTCCTTAAGATATTCTTTAGTGACTAAAACCAATTTGACTACAAATTAATCTTGAAAAACCAACTGGGATTAATATGGGGAAAATGGCCATGGTAAAGTGCTACAGACTTCTTATATTCTTATGCATGACCCATCATGAATTGATTGAAGAAGAAGAAAAACAATTTTGAAGTCTCAAGAATAAATACTTGTTCAACTGGTATATAACAGGCAACATATGTCAATAATAATCTGAATAGGGGGAAAAGGGATGCAGAAACATAGCATCCATATTGGCATAAAACCTAGTGCAGTAATAAATGGCACACCTTGTCAACAGCTAATATGGTCATCTGGAATGAAACTGTCATAACAGTTCACTGCACCACATTAAACAAAATTGCTAGTTGGAACCAGAATCTAATCAATAATGAATTCTAGCCCCAGCATTGTTGTTTATTTAGTGTTTTTTTTTTGTTTGGTTGGTTGCTTGCTCACTTAGTTGTTCAATGTTTTGAAGATTCTTCATATCATATCCTATGATTATTAAAATGTCCTTGGCCTAATTGCAGCAGCCATCAAAAAGCTTCTAGCAAACAAAAGCCCAGGGCCAGATAGCTTCACAGGGGGAGTTTTACCAAATATTCAAGGAAGAACTAAAACCTATACTCCAAAGACGATTAAAAAAAAAAAAAAAGAGGAAGGAAGAAGCTAGCATCACTCTAATACCAAAATGAGATAGAGACAACACAATGAAAGATAATTGTAGGCCAATATCCCTCATGAACATTGATGCCAAAATCCTCAACAAATTTCTAGCAAATCAGATCCAGCAGTACATCAGAAAGATCATATATGAAGGCCAAGTAGGATTAATCCGAAGGATGCAAGGATGGTAAAATATCCGCAAATCAATATATGTGATACATCATATAAACAAATTGAGGGAGAACAATCACATAGTCATATTTAGTTAAATGTAGAAAAAGCATTTAACAGAATCCAACACCCTTTCTTAATAAAAACTCAAACAAGGTGAGAATAGAAGGATCATACCTCAACATCATAAAAGTCATATATGACAAACCCACAGTCAACTTCATAATAAATGGGCAAAAACTGAAACCTTTTTCCCTAAGAACAGCAACAAGACAGGGATGCCCACTCTCACAACTCCTGTTCAACATAGTACTGGAAGTACTAGCCATTGCAATCAGACATGAAGAAGAAATAAAAGGCAACCAAATTGGAAAAGAAGAAGTAAAACTTTCCTTATTCTTAGACTCCATCAAAATATTATTAGACTTAATAAATGAATTCAGCAATGTAGAAGGATACAAAATTAATGCCAAGAAATCAATGGCATTTCTATACACCAATAATGAATTTATTGAAAGAGAGCCTAAAAACCAATCTCATTTACAATCACACCAAAAAAATTAAGATACCTAGTAATAAACTTAAATAAGGAGGTAAAAGACCTATACATGGAAAACTACAGGACACTGAAAAAAGAGATAGAGGAAGACAAAAACAGATGGAAGAGCATACTGTGTTCGTGGACTGGTAGAATCAAAATCATTAAAATGTCCATATTACCCAAAGAATTCTATACATTCAATGCACTCCCCATTAAAATGCCAATGGCATTGAACTTTCCAAAAATTCATCTGGAATAAAACAAACAAACAAAAAACCTCAAATAGCTGGAACAATCCTGAGAAAGAAGAACAAAGTAGGTGGGACCTCAATACCAAGTTTCAAGTTGTATTACAAAGCCTCTGTTCTCAAAACAGCCTGATACTGGCACAATAACAGACATATAGACCAATAGAATAGAATAGAGAACCAACAAATTGACCCAAGCCACTATGCTCAATTAATATTCAACAAAGGAGCCAAAACCGGTTTGGCTCAGTGGATAGAGCGTCAGCCAGTGGACTGAAAGTTCCCAGGTTCGATTCTGGTCAAGGGCATATATCCTGGTTTCGGGCACATTCCCAGTAGGGGGCGTTCAGGAGGCAGCTGATGTTTCTCTCTCATCGATGTTTCTAACTCTCTATCCCTCTCCCTTCCACTCTGTAAAAAATCAATAAGATATATTTTTTTAAAAATTCAACAAAGGAGGCATGAACATACAATTGAGTCAAGACAGTCTCTTCAATAAATGGTGTTGGGAAAATTGGACAGATACATGCAAAAAATGAAACTAGACCACCAAATTACACTATACACAAAAATAAACTCAAAATGGATAAAAGACTTAAACATAAGATGGGAAACCATAAAAATACTAGAGGAATCCACAGTCAGCAAAATCTCAGGTATATGCCAAAAGAACTTCTTCACTGACACTGCTCCTACAGCAATGGAAACTAAAGAGAAAATAAGCAAATGGGATTAGATCAAAATATGAAGCTTTTTCACAGCAAAATAAATCATAAACAGAACAACAAGAAAGCCCACTGCATGGGAGAATATATTTGCCAATGTTATCACCAATAAGGTTTTAATCTCCAACATTTACAGGGAACTCATACAACTTAACAAAAGGAAGATAAACAACCCAGTCAAAATATGAGCAACAGACCTAAATAGATATTTACAGAAAAAAGACAGAAAGAAGGCCAAGTGACATATGAAAACATGCTCAAAGTTACTAATCATCCCAGAGATGCAAATTAAAATGACAATGAGGTACCATCTCATACCTGTCAGAATGGCTATCATCAACAAATCAACAAAGGACAAGTGCTAGTGAGGGTGGGAGAAAAAGGATCTCTTTTGCACTGTTACTGGGAATGCAGATTGGTTTAGCCACTGTGGAAAACACTATGGAGTTTCCTCAAAAAACTAAAAATGGAACTCCCATTTGACCCAGTAATCCAACTCTAAGACTATATCCCAAGAAACTAGAAACACCAATTAGAAAAGACATATGCACTCTTATGTTCATAGCAGCACAATTCACATTAGCTAAGATTTGGAAACAACTTAAGTGCCCATCAACAGATGAGTGGATTAGAAAACTGTGGTACATCAACACAATGGAATACTATGCAGCAATAAAAAAGAAGGAATCCTTACCATTTGCAACAGCATAGATGGAACAAAGAACATTATGCTAAGTGAAAGAAGCCAGTCAGAGAAAGATAAATATCACATGACCTCACTCGTTTATGGAATATAAAGAACAAGATAAACTGATGAACAAAAACAGATCTAGAGACAAACATCGATCAGACCATCAAATCTCAGAGGTAAGGTAGGGAAGGATATATGTAAGGGGGAGACATCAATCAAAGGACTTGTATGCATGCATATAAGCTTAACTAATGGACACAGACAACATGGGGTGAGGGCATAAGTGGGGGGTGATGGAGGGTAATGGGGAAATAAGGACACATATGTAACACCTTAATAAATAAAGAAATTAAAATAAATAAACAAACAAACAAATAAATAAAACATCACTATTTAGATACTTATAAAACAGTAATGTCCTTGGCCTTCCTTCCTTGTCTGAAGCTTCAATCCCAGACTAGATAGAACCACCTACCTAAATCTGCAATATTTTTCCACATTTTTATTCCTTTCTATCTTGGTCCATGTTTCATTTCATCCTCACCATCAATCTACGTCCTAACTCTTTCCTCAGTGTCTTAAAGCCCTAAAGTATTTTGAACAGTTGCCCTCATGCCCTCAGTCTCCACTACTCCATCACAAGGTTTTCTGACCTGGAAATTAATTTTCATTTTCATTTACCCACAAACATAACAGGTTAAGGGCTTGCCTCCTCTATCCCCTACCCTTGCTATGATTTGAATGTTTTTGTGCCCCTACATTTCATATGCTGAAATCCTAATGCTGAAGTTGATGGTATTAAGAGGTGGGGCCTTTGGGAGGAGTTAAGTCCTGAGGGTGGAGCCCTCATGAATGGGATTAGCATCCTTATAAAAGAGGACCCACACAACTCAATAGGCCCTTTTGCCACATGAGGATATATCAAGAAGTTGATAGTCTTCAACCTTGAAGAAGACCTTAACCAGAACCTTAGCATGCTGGCACCTTGATATTGGACTTCCAACCTCCAGAGCTGTGAGAAATAAATTTCTGATGTTTCTAAGCCACCTATTCTCTAATATTTTGTTATAGCAGCCTCAGCAGGTTCTTTCCCCTTATTCTTGGAATCTGTGTATGTGTACTTCCCTAATTATGTTTGTTACCATAAAAATGCAAAGAATAACATAAGATAATAAAGTAACATAAGAATCTAAACTTAGATATTTCTAAGTAACATCTGAAATTTTTGGCAAACATCAGAGCAGTGCATTGCAAAATCCTCAGTATATTGAATACCAATGTCATTTATCTATTCCATAAAAAAGAGCTGGTAAAAATGCATAATGATACAGAAGCAGCCTGTCTCATCCAAAAGGAGATAAAGTTTAGTAGCTGGGAAAAGGAGAGGATGGATAATTATGGTAAAATAGCCATTACTGTTAGTTTCTGAGAAGGGACTCTATCATCCTACTACTACTCTCAGATCAAGTCCTAGAATCTTTAGGTATATTGGGGAGAATCCCAGAGCTGAGAAGACCCCCGCCTGGCTTTTTAGGGAGATGGCCCAGGAGGTTGAAGCCAATTAGAGATCCCACCCCTCCCCTAACTTTATAACACTACTGCAGTAGAATAGGCAATGGAAGAGTCAGTCAAGTGTCAGTGTAGATGAGACTGAATGGATGCTCCTGGGCACTTGAGGTATTCCTATGTTGGTATGGAAATAACATGGAAACTGAACTGGTTTGGCTCAGTGGTTCAGTGTTGACCTATGAACAAGGAAGTCATGGTTTGATTCCCATTCAGAACACATGGGTTGTGGGCTCAATCCCCAGTGTGAGGCATGCAGGAGGCAGCCAATCAATGATTCTCTCTCATTATAGATATTTCTCTCTCCCTTCCTCTCTGAAATCAATAAAAATATATTTTAATAAAACACTGAAAAGGACATGATAGTTGAGGACTTGACAGAACCCCAATTATCTCTGGTTGGAATTTGGGCATAGGTGCCAAAAAGCAAGAATAGACAGCATGAATTAATTGTATCAGCAGAGGACTCCAAGTGAGGATGGCTTTTGTCCTTGAAACTTAGAGATTGACATGTCATCATAACCAACATGCTGTTGACCATTATCATAATTAATGCCTTTGCCTCCAAGCTATTTGACCTGCTAAGTTCCAGTGGCTTTGGTCATCACTTTATATCTATACATGTAGCCAGTTCATGACTTCTCATCCACCTTGAATTATTCTATCTCACAGATCACAAACAGTAAATTACTCCCTCTAACCACAGTCTACTATTCTTGAACAATGTATCTTCATTTTTAAATTCAACAAGTATTTATTGAGTACCTACAATATGACATCACATGAAGCTTAGGTGTATAATGTCATTACTGTCTTCCCAGGAAGATAAACAACAAAAAAGTAAATAAATAAATCAATATAAAAATAACAGATTTTAAGATTTCAAATTCCAAGACAAAAATAGAATTATCTGAAAGACAATTATAAGGCCCTGCTATGTAGATAAGAAGTCTTTATGAGGAAATTACATTCAATGTGAGATCTGAAAGATGTCATAGAAATCTAGAGGCCCAGTACATGAAATTCGTGCATGAGGGATGGGGATGTGTGTGTCCCTCAGCCCAGCCTTCACCCTCTCCAATCTCCTCGAGGGATGTCTGACTGCCAATTTAGGCCTGGTCACCCGCAACTGCTCTTCTCTGCAAGCTTTGTCCCCCCCAACTCTCCTCCCTTGCAAGCCTGGTTGCCCTCAACTACCCTCCTCTGTTGGCCTAGTTACCCCTAACAGCCCTCTTCTTTAAGTCTGATTGGCCCCAACTGCCCTCCTTTGCAGGCCTAGTCCCTCCCAATTGCCCTCCCCTGCTGGCCATCTTGTGGTGGCCATCTTGTGTCCACATGGGGGCGGTCATCTTTGACCACATGGGGGCAGTCATCTTGTGTGTTGGAGTGATGGTCAATTTGCAAATTACTCTTTTATTAGATGGGATAATTGCAATAACCAAGTATGGGGCCAGGTGGGTACTAGAAATATCAGAGGAAACACTTTGTAAAGGATGTGATTTTCTAACCACTATCCTGCACACGGGAAACTAATATAAAATAATACTGAGTGTAAACTATAATTGAAAAATAATTAATTAAAGATGAAATAGAGCCAGACTCTTGAAGAAGGGAGATGTGAACAGAATTAAGATAGAGGGAATAACACACACAAAGGGAAACAGAGAGAGTGGTTTGAAAGGAAGTTAGTAACCTAAGAGGAATAAGAGTTGTTATGGCATAGATGTTTTCTAAATGCAATGGAAAGACTTTAGTGGGTTTTACAGGGAGGGAGGGATATGGTCTAATTGGCCTTTTATAAAAATCTCTGGTTGTTGTGAGAAGAAAGGAAGGAGCAAAAGAGAAGCAAACAGGGAGATTCCAATGCTTCAGCTCATCCCCTTTAAACTCTTACTTAGTAGTAGCTATGACATCACCATCAGTCCAAACTCCCTCTCTCCTTCAATTGTTCATCATACTTGTCAGTTATCCATCTGGATCTCATCCAGTCTCTCATTGTTTTAATTTCCTTTTTGAGTCCTTTACAATTTTTGAAGTGGTCATATAACCCTGCTCTCTGGCTCTTCAGGGCACAGGATAACCCATTATACAATATTTACCCCTTCCTTCTAATTCCATGGATATGGGGACCTCTTCTTCTTTTAAAAAATGATCCCTAAATGTGGGTTCTTGAGATCACTGGCTACTAGCCTCTCTGTGATTTTGATTTATTCTCTTACCTTATCATTTATATATATTTAGCAGGCAGTATGTTTTGAGAAGGAAAGAACTAAAACTAGGCATTCTTGACTCAGGCCTCTGTTTCTCAGACTTTAGTATATATCAGAACCATTGGGATGAGCCTGTTTTAAATATATATATTGCCAGTGATTCTGATGCAGGAATAAAGTGGATTATATTTTGAGAAACTCTATTCTAGGCTCAGCTCTTCCACTGATTGTGTAATCCTGAATAAATCAAGGCACCTGGCTGAGCATTCATTTCTTATATGAAAACAAAGTGGCTTGAACTGGTTATTCTCTAACAACATTCTCAGCACTCACATTCTCCTATTCTGTGTCTAGAGTCTAAAGAAGACTAAGAGGAAAGATACAAAGATAATAAAACTGTATAAGCTAAGAATAGCTCCTACAAATTAACAAGCATTCATCCTTAGGCTTTCAGAAAGTAGAGAGAAATGAAATATATAGCTGTTGTTGAGTAAAAGAACTTCATCCTAGAACTAAATTCTGAGAGGCTGTCAACCTGAGGCCCACAGGGCCAAGGTAAGGAGGTTTTTGAATCAGGGGGTCCATGAACTTGAATAGGAAAAAAAAGGAACACCTTTATTTTCTGTATTACCTATACTTATCATTTTCTTTTTTTATGATTTTTGGTGATTAAACATCATTAGTAGTACTTGACATTTTGCCACAATGTATAATCCTATTTTTTATATCACATAGAACCTGTTGCAAATGTCTCCATGTATCACTTATACTCATCACCATTTGCAAATGACTATGGTCATTAAACCTGCTTGTTAATTAATGCATTAGAAAAGAATCAGATCTATTGGTGTGCCACAAATTTATTTACTATTTTGCTAATTGTATTTCTATACAACCGGTTTTCTTTGTAACTCTATGGACTTCGTGTTACATATTTTAAAAGAGTATTTTAAGAAGGGGAACACAGGGTTCACCAGATTTCTTAAGGTACCTATGGCAAAAGAAGGGTTCAGAAATCACTTCAGATTCTCTCCACCTTTGTGTATTTTCCAGTTTTCCAGTGATGGAGAACAAATGGGCTTTTGTATTAAGAATGGCTTTTATAGGGTAACCCTGTTTTATGTAATTTTTTTCAGCTTCTTAAAATCACTTCAGAAGTTTTGTCAAACGATTGAAATACATTTCCTATAAAGAAAAGAGCCATTTATTGAATTTATGAATACTACGTGAAATACTTAAATTGGTACATTAGTTTATACATGGAGAACAAATGTTATTCAAAGGCCTTAAAAGTGATTGCTTTAAAATTTGTTAAATGTATATAACCACCAAGTGTTGTAATCTAAACTTGAAATCACAGAACTTTAAAGTTAAAAAAAAAAATAATCCTGTCCTAGAATCTTTCTTTAGTGATACTGTATAAAGAGTGCTAAGTATGGGACTGAGCCAGTCAGCCTGCATTCAACTCTCAATCTGGATGAGGAGGATGGTCAATATGTGAGAATGATATGTGAGTCTCTTTACTTACCCGCACTCTAAACTTGAAAAGTTTACCTAACTTTATGCATCCTCAATTTGCTGATTTGAAAAATGGGGATAAGTTTACATACCATTCAAGGTTGTTATATGGAGGCAATCATCCACATAAAGAGCTTAGCATAGAGAACCAAGGTGGTGGCATAGGTACACACCTATACTCACTGCCTATAACAACCACATAAAAATTACAACTAAAAGGCAGAATAACTACCACCCAGAACTGCAGGAAAGCTGGCTGAGTGGAAGTTTCACAACTAGAGAGGTGAAGAAAGGGCATTGAGACTAGTAAGAGGTGTGGAGGCATGGAAAGTGCTGTCACCTGGATGTGCTTGGCCGGCTTGCCTGCTAGTCTAACTCCTGGTCAAGGGGGCAATTTGCATATTAGCCTTTCATTATATAGGTTATACACTGAGTGGCTACATTATTCTGCGTTCAGAGATCATAATAATCTGGCCACTCAGTGTAAATGAGACTCCAAAAAGATCCCTTATGCTTTCACCATGTGAGGACACAGCAATAAGATGGCCATCTATGAACCAGGAAGCAGACCCTTACCAGACACTGAATCTGTGGCCACCTTGGCCTTGGACTTTCAGCCTCTATGACTGAGAAATCAGTTTCTGTTATTCATAAACCAACCAGTCTATGGTGTTGCCTTATAGAAGCCAGAATAGGCTAACCCATGCTGAAAATTCTAGGCTTTCTTTGAACTCCTTAGTGTAAAGGTAGCTTTTTAACTAATCTAGCCAAACAATGATTAGTGTTTCCAAAAAGATGTGACCATACAACTCTTTTCTATATAATACCCAGAGACTTACTCTTTTCAACATGGCTTGGAAAATATTATTGCTAGAAAACATAATTATTTTTCAATAAGATCAAATTATCAAATCTTTTTTTTTTTTTACTGGTATGCATCATTGAGATCTTTGCCAAAGTGGGATTAATGAATACAATAAATTATACTACCGTATTTTCTGGCGTATAAAACGACTGGGCATATGACGACCTCTGACTTTTGAGATTTTCCTGGGTTAAAAAGTCATTTTATACGCCAGAAAATACGGTATTTAATACAAAAATATTTGAAGTGCTATAAGGCAAATAAAGTCAGAGGAACATACCTTGAATCCACTGTGATGAGGTGAATAATCAAATATCTCTTATACTTGAGTTTCTCAACATTTATTTGCATCGACAATCTCTGAGAATGTTGTTAACATGCAAAATCTAATTGATTCTAGGTCGGGGGTGGGGCCTGTAAATCATGCTGCTAGACCGTAGACCACAATTTGAGTTGCAACGACTTAGTCTATTCTTTCCTTGTAACATATCAGCTTTCATAGCCAATTTTCAAATTAATAACAAAGAGACCTTGGCCCGCAGTATCTTTAGACACTGTTTCACAAAAGAGAAGATAAGCTCTTTATATGTCTTTTCTTAAATCATTCTTCACCCACTGCCAAGGGCACAACATTATAGCAGAGTTCAGTTTTACGGGGAGCAAAACTATGATACCTGGAGTAAATCATTTTCTGATGTTTTCACTTGATACAAAGTTTGTACTTAGAAAATGTAGAGGAATAAATACTCAGCATGAGCCTTGAAATCTCTAGCAGCAACTGTATCCTGCCAAGCAGTATCTCTTTCTTTTCCGAACCTGCAACTCTTCCTTCTCTTCTGGCCTGTCAGGTCCTTTCTTCTTCTACCCTTCACAGTTAGAGTCACTGACCCTTTCTCCTCCTACAAGAGATTGATTTCTTAATACTTGAGGGAACTATGATAGGATGATAGGAGGAGGAAATTGTTCACAGCAGCTGTGATGGACTAGAGATGGAGACAAAATTCTCTTAAGTTTCTTCCATCAAGAGGCAACTTCGAATTTTCCTCTCCTGGAAACCTGGCTGTACTTAGTGACTTGCCTCATGACTATAGTACAAATGTAAAATTCTGTGTCTTCCAAGATTACGTCATTAATACTAACTAGCCTTTTAGCTTCTTGGGGGTTTCTCAGAAACCCAAACTCTCTAAGCTGCCATTTATGAAAGTGAATACCCTGGAAAAGCCATGTGTTAGTACTCTGCTCGATAGTCCCTCATGAGTTCAGTCTTTCAGCCATCCTCACAAAGGCATTATACATTTCTCTATAGCATGAAGCTGTCTTGGACCCTCCAAACCTGCCCATTCACTAGCTGAATACAGCCAACTGATACCATTTGACACCACACAGAAAAATCAATGAACTGAACCCCACCAAATTTCTGATCCTCAAAATTTTGAGATAAAATCATTGTTATTTTAAGCCACTAAATTTGGAGTATTGTGTTATATAGCAATGAAAAACCAGAAAAGTACTGAACAATCCGTCTGGAATGACACTGCCCTATTCATAATCCTCTTGACGGAGACCATCATATTTGCCAACTTCTTATGAACTCTTCTCCTGGTTTCCCAATTTACTATTGACTATGTTTCTATTTAACAGATTCCCTGTCACTTAAACCTCAAGTTCCTCTTAACCACACCTAATTTCCCTATGCTGTCTTGCCTAGTCCACTTTTCCTCCCTTCCCTCCAGTCTACACTGCGAAAATCTCAGTATGCTTTTAACCTGCTTACGAGAAACTCCCTCAGAAGTGTTTACACGCCAGTTTTCTGGGTTCCCTTTCCTTCTTCTCTTTTAAGTTTTTTTGTTGTTGTTGTTGTTGTTGTTATCTCTGCCAGTTTATCTACCTCTACTCTCACTTTAATCCAGTGTCAGGCTTAGGTGTAAACACCAAAGAAAGATTGGAAGCATGGGTGGATGGATGGATGGATGGATGGATGGATGAATTTACAGGTTATGATCAATCATTTCACTGAAATTGTTCTTTTAGCACTAACTCAAAACATCAGAAAATCAAATGGCTTTTTTTCAATCCCTAATTTAATATCTATTAGTCACTTCCTGTGACCCATGTAGTTACCAACTTCTTGAAAACCATGTCCCATTTTACTGTTTCAAGGACTACATGCTTTTACAATTTCCTAATACTTTTCTAAACACCTCTGTGTATAAATCTCATTGTCTGCCCAGATTTTAAGTGTAAAATTTTCTCAATATTTGGTACTGGGTCCCTTTTCCTTTTAACGGTGTGCATTATCCTTTTGCTATCTCATTGGTCCAAATGATTTAAATGCATTTGGATGACTCCAAATTCATTATCTTTAATCTTGGCATTTTGCCTGTGTTACTCTCTCAATACCACAGCTATCATTGATGTCCTTTCTCAGATCTAAACATATGTTTGTCAGAGATTGTTGGAGATCTGTACTTACACATCCCATTAATACATCAAGTCCAAGAGATCCCAAATGCAACTCATCTTTTCTCTTTCATAAATCTGCTCCTCATCTATATTTCCAATCGCATCTAGAGAAACCACCATCCTCTAGATTTTTCAGTATGAAACATGAGTTATTTTAAACTAATTCTTTCATTCTTGAATTGCATCAACATTGATCCCTAATGACTCTAAATCCAAAATGTCAAATATAATAAACACTAAAATGGTTTTTCTAACTATAATTCCCAAACCCTGATCACTATTCAATTGAGTACAACTAGAGTCATATTCCTAAACCCTGCTTATAATATTGCAACCAGAGTTGCCCACTCACTGATTCTTTCTCTTACCCTGAATTTTCCATTTTTGTGCTCTATCTTTAGTGTCCTTCCTCTCCCCCAGTAACCTTTTCTTCAAGGTTCTGTTCAATTCATTATTCCTCAATACCCACTTGCCTTACTTTCCTTTACCACCAACCATAGAAAAAATGTATTTCCCCTCCTCTTATGTTCCTTCAGTCATTTGTTCATGTTTTTGACTTAGGAAGCGTCATTATCTTATTTGAATTAAAGTGTGTGTGTGTGTGTGTGTGTGTGTGTGTGTGTGTGTGTGTGTGTATACTATATTATTTACTCCAAACTGACAGAAATTAGTTATTTTAACTTGTTATTTCCAACTAGAGTTATCACTGTATATCATACATAATGAATACTCAATACACATTTGTTGAATTTGAAGCTGTTGAATAGATCAACAATTTTCAACTATGTTCAGCTTTTTTACTGAGTTGTACCTTGAGAGAAACTAGTTTGTACCAAATGGGACACATTTCAACTACTGACACTATTACTTTAAGGTTTTCATTGCACACAGGCCTCTCTTAGTAGCCTCTAGGTACATTTAAACTTTAAGATAAAAGGTAGTTTCTGTCAAAAAGATTTACAATCAATAACACTGCCAATTAAAAGCAAATAATTAATATACACAGGAATACCAAAAAGCTTCAACTAAGAGAAACACAAGGGGGTACCAGTGGATAATGGTGAGATTTGACAATAACAGACTCCTTTTTTCCCTCTAGAAAGCATTCTGCTACAAAATCAGCCTTAGGAGATTTCTAAAGCCAGATTTAAGAGGAGAAATCGCATTAAAAACTACACTCAATTCAACTACACTTCCAATATCACTGGTTTGGGAAATTCAAATAGATTAATAAGTTTGACTGAGAGAAACTCAAAATTTAAAAGATCCCTTGTCTGAGAGTCCTGTGGTTACTATTTAGAACCCATCTGCCCATGCAGTTAAATATCCTCTTTGGAAAACTATTCTATCATATAAAAATGTAAAATTAAGAAATTCACTAAGAATTGAACAAATAGTGTCTTTAATAATGTAGTCATTCTGAATATGTTCTGTTTATATTAGGAAATATTTTTTTCTCTTTTAACTGTAGCTACAGTACAATTATAGGTATTTTAAAATTAATTCATCAGATAATCTCCTCCACTTGGTTTGCTGCAATGTCATTTTGTGAATGTTAGCAGTTGGTCCATTCAAGTCCACCAAGACTTCCCAAGCCCATTAAGATTTCTGTGTGCCTGTCCCTGGCTTCTGTGGGGTTTGACTTTTCCAAAATCTACACTTATATTTCTTTGGATGGCTGTCTTCAAACTTTTAAAGCTGCTTTGTCCAAAAGACCATATAATTGGCAGTGCCTTGGTGTTTTGGTCACCCCCAGGTAGTCTTAACCTATGACTGATTAATATACGAAAACAAAATTCCAGCTTCTATGTTTCATGTTGGAACAAACTCTGAAGCACGGTAGAAACCAGCGTATTCCTGCAAAATCAGCCTGAGGTTGAGACTGTGCCTATATTGCCCCTTCTACTATTTCTTCCATATTCCTGTTCTACTTCCTTCACTCACTTGCCTGTTATCCCCGAGAATATTTCTTTAATAAATCATTTGCATGCAAATCCTCATTCACAGATGGTCCCAGGAAAAGCCAACATGAAATGAGGCATTTCCCTAATTCTAGTCGGAGGGGCATGAGATTTCTACTTGAAGACATTAGACACACAGTCATGGGAAAGAACACGGCAGTGAGTGGAGATGGGTGTTTACTAAGGCAACTAGTTTTCCTTCTCTGCTCTCACACTTACTAGTATAGTCCTAAGAGGAACCTCTCATCCACTTACCACTGTTTGGCTCCCAGGAGTATTAGTTTCTCCTCATTGACTTTTTAAAATAAATTCTTCACCATACTTTACTGTTCTTTTGGTTAATACCATCTGTGTATTGCCTGAGGATAGTGAAAAAGACTGTCTACTGGGGCGAGAGAAAACCTGAATTCTATGTCATATCTCTTCTGTTTCCTCTCTAAGTAGCTCAGCATTTCTCCATGGGTCACTATTAGAATTTTGAATGATACATTTTTGTGCAGAACAATGCTTTACCTGAAAGGATATTTAATATACATTGCTATTCTTCCTAGATATGTATATAGTATTTCTTCACAACCAAAATAAAAATTGTGACAACCAAAACAAAATTCCTTTCCCTATTTCCAAATGCTGCCAAGGTGATGGTATCACCCATCCACCTCCCACTACCTTTGTGAACCAGTAAATAAGCAACAGTGTTCTTCCTATTGTCTGTGATTTGAAGTTACCCCTAGTTTACCAACTTCCTTCTCTGGCCTTTCATGATGATCAGAGATGGAGTCCATTTTTATCTGGATTGAACATTTGATCATAGTAGTAAAAGTTTTCAAAATGACATTTTCCCATGTGATAAATGTGGAGTTTATTTTATATGGTTAGAGAAAGTGTGTTATAAAAATAACTATCATTACTTGGTCATAATTTAAATGAGCTAATGAATATGATAAAATTAAAATAAGCATGGGTTCAATTTAATTAGGCATTTGAACTTAATAGCATATTTAGTAGTATATACTAAAAATGATAAAAAAATAAATCATTTTAATAGAATTTAATTGTTAGATTTATTGTATTATATACTTAATAATGCCATGTTAAAGAAATTAAGTGAATGTTTAACTTAAAAAATGTTAGGGTGCACAACTATAGCTTTATGGAGATTTTTATTGGGATTATTGTCCACGCAAAGAATAGATTACTAAAATAATATTATAGAATATTATGGTTTATCTAGAGCTGGATCACAAAACAAACATGAGTATCTCTTCATTACTTTCACAAATCTTTACTGAAGTTGTGAATTATCATGCCAATGGCTCAATTAAATGACAGAATCTTATTGATTTTTAAATAATTTAATATCAAAAGCTACTTTACATCTCCAGTATTGAAAGAAAAGTAGTATGGCAGAGGCAGGGGAAATCAGCATTATGCATATTTGATATAAATTCTTGCATCTATCCCTTATGTGATATTATCCATGGGTATCAAGTCTCTTAATGTCTTCATAGCTTACAGCTATTCTCCCTATACCTTTTGCAGCCAGGATAACTGAATCTGCTACCTTCCTCTGATTAGAATTTAAGAGCAGAGGGGCATTATGGTAGCAATTCTATACATTAATGATAGTAACTGTGGCAGACACATATTGGACTAGAGGAAAATTGTGGTGATAAAGAAAGAACACTGGAGGAAGAATGATCACCATTTACATATGGGCACATGACCTTCATTCCAGTTTGTACTCATTATTCACTAGTTTAACTTTGAGCTTCCCAAATAGTTAGACAATTGCCATTGCCCTCCTCCTAAAATGATCACTTTTTTTGGCTCCCCCTTACATAGAATTCCTGTGTAAATATTGCCATCGATATTCTACTTTATTGATATCAATTAGTAAAAACTAATAGTGGTCCTTTCAACAAATATTTATTAAATGAATGAATAAATAACAATTAATTTAAAGAGCCTCTCATATATTTTAATTTACTATAAATTGATATATTTTCCATGCGTAGAAAAAAATTATGATTTGATGAAGTTCAGTGTTTTTATTTTTGCTTTATTATTTTTTTGTGGGATAATTCCTGGTAGGTGATCTTTTATAGTTCAATAGGCTGGACAAGTGGAATGCTACCATAAAAAGAATGTTCAGCTGGAAATCTAGACCTTTAGCTATTTTATCAAATAGCCATGTCATCTTGTCATTTAACTCCTAGAGGGCTTCATTTCCACACCTACAGGATGACAGAAATAATGTCAAGATACTCATGTACGTTCCCCAACAGTCATTACTTTTGTTTGGGCTTTCCTCTTCTTCAATTTGAACAGGTATTAGCCTCCTAGGTGACCACACATTCCATCCACATTCCACTCCACATTCTGCCACTGGATGTTTCTTTCCAATGTATATTTCACAAAATAAAATTTAAAGACTCATTCTGTTTTTTAAAACACATTCATCTCAATTGAGCAGAATATCGTCCATCCACATTCCATCCCCAGTCTACCTTCCCTGCTTCCTCTTCAATTGCTTGCCAATTGCCAAAGTCCCCAAATCCACATTACCATCATACCAAACTATTCAGTGGCTCCTGACCACAACTGCTTCATGACTTCCCACTACCCAGCATTTGCCTTATCAGTCCATTGGCTGAAAGCTCCAACAAGACAAATAGATGTTTGTTTGTTTTTTTCAGCTTAGTATTCTTAGCATCTAACATATTGTCTGCATATAGCAGTGTTTAATAAATATTTGTAAAGACTGGGATATAAATGCCCTGTCATACCATGTTTGGCATGTAAAATCTTTTTATTTTCAAGGCCAAATTCCAACCTCAGCTCATCCTCAGACAAGTAAAGGTGGTTTCTTCTTCCTCTATCCCCAGACATATTATACAAACCATTGCAGTAATACTTATTACATAATCTTGTAATTGTTTTTCACATATCTACTAGTTTTGTTTTGTTGTTGTTGTTTTTTTCCACCCAGAAGTCAGCTTCTAACTCAAGAGCTCCAGGTACATAAAATGGTACCAATCCCAATCAAATTTGCTTGCGTTAAGCAGACTGTATCCTTTCAACTCTGTGATCTGATGATTCTAAGCAATTATTTTTCCCCAAAAATGTTAAAGATCTTAGAATGAATAACTTATGCATACAAACTACTATTAAGCTATAATTATAAAGGAGATAGGCAAAATATGTTAAAATAAGTACAGGTAGGAATGGTAGATGCCACTGTCACCCTACTACTTTGAACGACATGAGTTAAAACATCCTATTAATCACCTTGAGCATTTATTAAAACTCTTCTTTGAAGCTAGTTCTAAATAATATAATTGAAGCAAAAAGAAAATCTTAGCTCACTGGCTTATCTTGACTCTAGTATATTTTAAAGTTAACATTTCAAATAATTTTTAAAGCATTTAGACCAGGCTTTTTGTTTTGTTTGTTGTTTTTTTAATGTTTTGGGGTATTAATATTTTAGGTCAGGGAGAGGGAGGGAGAGGGAGAGAATTATAGAAACACCAGTAATGAGAATTATTGATTGGCTGCCTTCCATTATTCCCCCACCCCATCAAGCCTGCCAACTTGGCTTATGCCCTGACTGGGAATCAAACTGTGATTTCCTGGTTCTTGGGTTAACACTCAACCATTGAATCACACTGGTCAGGTGGTTTGGTGCATATGTTTTTGAGAGAGAAAACACAGTCGCTATTTCAAAATTAATTTATGGATAATTTATATGCATATTGTAGGGATAATACTATCTTTAAAACAATTTGATGTTCAATATCCTATCTAATAAAAGAGCAATTTGCAAATTGAGCATCACTCCAACACTCAAGATGGCTGCCCCTATGTGGTCAAAGATGGCTGGCCCCATCTGGACACAAGATGACCACCACAAGATGGCCAGCATGGGAGAGTAGTTGGAAGGGACTAGGCCTGCAAGGGAGGACAGTTAGGGATGACCAGGCCAGCAGAGGAGGGATGTTGGGGGTGAACTGGGCCACACCAACAAGCCAATTAGAAGCAAGTATGCAAATTAACCCAACCAAGATGGCTATGGCCATACAGACAGTAGGAGGGAGGCTTGGGTTGCCCCAACAATGGAAGAAGTCAAGCTTTCCACACACTCTGGCCAGCCCAGACCTCTGCTTAAGGCTACAAAGTTTCAATTATAGAAGATAAATAAATTCCAATAGAAATGGCTACCACCAAGGAGGGAGCAGAAGGCTTAGCTCCACTCTAGGCTACAAAGATTCAATTGTAGAAGATAAATAAATCCCAGATACAAGGGCCTCCACTTGGGTCACTGTGGGGCATAGCCAGCCTGCAAACCACCACAGGCCCCTCACCCAGGCTGCCCCACACCCCAAGGGAACCCCCATCCTGATCTGGGATACCCTTCAGGGCAAACCAGCTGGC